>JADRCD010151953.1:0-14411 GCA_019843815.1 Montemys delectorum
AAAAAAAAAAAAACCCAAAAACTTCAGGGAAGTAATAAAACAGGATCGAGCATGGCTGTAGGCTTCTTAATAAGCTGCAATTAATTAAAAGATATTTTAACACTGATTTTAAACATAGGAGGAGAGAGGAGACAGTGACCCAAAAAAGGAATATGGCATAACTTAGTGTGGAGGGGAAGACTTCTCAGTAAAGGAAATGTCTCAGCGGTGGCTATATATGTATGCCACTTTGGTGGCTGCCAAGCTAAATCTCAAAGGATTGCTACAAATCCCCCACAAATACAAGATAAGTCCCCATCAAGATACAGAAATGCTTCTAGTTCACCTTTGGGGACAGCTTGCTGGTTCTTGTGGTTCACGGCCACCACAGCTGAATAGGGCGTGTCCCTCCATTGGCAGCTTTCATCTTAAATAAGAGTATAGGTTGCCTCTGGAGGTGTCTTGAATGGGATTATTATCTATTGAAGTAAAACCAGGAGCCACTGGTTTGAACAAGAATGTAGAGCACATCCTTTTTATCATAAAGGGTGGGGTGTTGTTGTTGTTGTTGTTGTTCTTCTTCTTCTTCTTCTTCTTCTTCTTCTTCTTATTATTATTATTATTATTACTTTTGGTGTGAGTTTTCTAGCAGCTTGTCCGTTCACAGCAGGAAAGGCTTAAACGGGACAGTTGCTGGGATGAGGAATCTTTTCCCTTCCCATGTACTTAAAATTTTTCCCTATCTCTCCACCTTTTCTCAGGCTCTGGTAACATGGAACTCTGCGGTGTCATTTAGAACTCTCGGCCCACCACCAGTTCCTCCACTGAGCATGCTGCTAGAGGGACAGTGAAAACACAACAGTAAGGCTTTCCAGTCCCTGCTTTGGTAAATCATAAATTCTCCCCACTGCTTCTGTTTTACTCTTTGTACATGACTATGTACCCACAAGGGGATGGTATCCGGCAGACCAGCTCGGATTGACTGAAAAAAAAAATCATTGTCTAGTTCCCTTTTTTTCTTTTTTTCTACAGGATAAAACTTAAAGATGAAAGGTAACCCTAAAAGACGATACCACCTGCATTCACCCTCTACTAACCCTAGGAGTCCATAAAGGTAAAGGATTCCAAACCATGCGAAGGCACGGGACCACACTAAGCACCATCAGATGTCACGATGAAGTCAGCTGGAAGGTGACTTCTACAGAACCATGATTGGCATCAGCTCCGGGATTTTATTTTGGGGGAAAAAGTAGTATCAGGGTGAAGGAACATGCGTCCAGTATGTTACGATGACTTGAAGCACAGATACCTTCCTGTGAACTTAACTTGGCAATGCCTCATGGTAGAAACGTCTAATATCTACCTATTTCCTTACATGGTGTTTTGAACAGCAGATGCACATGATATACTCTTTTTTTTTTCTTTTCACATGTATTTATTTGTTGTGAGGGAGGAAGCAGGGGAATCACACATGCCAAGCCCCGCAACTTGCCAGAACCGGTTCTCTCTTTTCACAATGGGGGTCCCAGGGATTGAATTCAGGTTGTCAGGGTTGGCAGCCAATGCTTTTGCTAACTGAGACACCTTGCCAGTCCTGATGATATATTCTGCTGAATTCTCTGGCACACATAAAGTTCCACGTACCTCCTGAGTTATGATGCTTTCTGCTTCCTTTCAAATTGCTCGGCTCTTTCCGTGGCTCCCCGTTCTTCTCAGAAAAGAAATTAGGAGTTATCTAACTAAACGTGTCTCAGGTATTTTGGCAATTGCAGGGAGGCACAGAATCCATAACATGACGTCTTAAGGTTTTGTTGCTGTGAAGAGACACCTTGACCAAGGCAACTCTTACAAAGGATGACATTTAACTGGGGCTGGCTTACAGTTTCAGAGGTCTAGTCCATTATCATCATGGTGGGAATCATGGCAGCGTGCAGACAGACAGACTTGGTGCTGGAGAAAGAGCTGAGTGTTCCATGATCCGATCAGAAGGCAGCCAAGAGGAGGACTGAGCAGAGCTGAATATGCTATGAGCCTTCAAATCCCACCTCCACAGTGATGTGCTTCCTCCAGCAAGGCCACACCTTTTCCAACAAGGGTACACCTCCAGATAGTATGACTCCTCATTGGCCAAGCATTCAAACAGCCAAACCTTTTCAAACCACCACAGATCAGAATATTAGGTCTGGGTGTGCAGCTCAAATCTGCTTCTGAAAAGCTCCTGGTGGTCTAGCTTTCCCGGCACCAGAAGGTGCTATGAAAGCTGCCAATGGAGGGACACACCCTATTCAGCTGTGGTGGCTGTAAGCCACAAGAACCAGCAAGCTATCCCCAGAGGTGAACTAGAGAAGCACTTCTGTATCTTGGTGGTAAACCAACAGCTGTCTAATTGGGCACAAATCCTGCTTGATAGGAAGGAGATCATACCCATTTCTAGAAACTAGCCAACTATCGGGCCTAGTGGGGTCATGGATCTTAGAGGGGAACCTACGACTGACACTGTACTAGACCAGCATAGTGCTCAACTACACTCATCCTTACACCCACAGATATAAGGGTAGCTCTCACCTCTCATCTAAGAAGCCCCTCTTTGCAGCAGATAGACCATCACAGAAAACCACAATCGTCCATATTGCAGAGATCAACTGATCCTGGAGGGAACTCAATTCTTTTTTTTTTTTTTTCCGTTTGTTTGTTTTTGTTTTTGAGACAGGGTTTCACTATAGAGCTGTCGCTGTCCTGGAACTCACTCTGTAGACCAGGTTGGCCTCGAACTCAGAAATCCACCTACTTCCCAAGTGCTGGGATTAAAGGTGTGTGCCTTCCCTGCCTGGCCGAGGGAACTCAATTCCAATGAATCTATCTATAGTGCAATTCATGAACCTAAGGCTCAGACAACATCGCAGAAGAGGAGGTGGAAAGACTGTAAAATACGAAGGACCAGGATATCAGAGAAGATACATCCAAGATACCTAAAAAAATATGGCTACTTGAACAAGACGTAAGTAACAACAGGACACATAGGTACGCTAATACAGAGTGGGGAATCTGTCAAGATTCTACCCGTAGACCAAGAACCACAAACAACCAATGATTGCTAAGAGAAGGAAAACTGGTCTCTTCCAGGGATGCATCCCCTAATTGGTTATCCAATGCCCCAGAGATGAGCTCCTTAATTGGCTATCCAATACAAAGTGGTCAGCCCTGACATAATATACACAAAACGCTAAACAGACTCATCAGGTTATATATGTATAACCATGGCTGGCCATGGCCACATGGAGAGAGGAGGGAAGGGAATGGGGAGAGATGAGGGAACAAAGGGGCAAGAGGCAAGGAAGAGAAGCAGGAGTAAGACCCATCAGGTTATGTTTATATATTTATGCATGTATATACACAAATGCATATATAACAATAATAACAGAAAGAAAAGAAGCCATCAGTTTGAGAGGAAGCGGCTGACATGGGAAAGGCTGGAGACAGGAAAGGCAGAAGGAGGAATCCATGCAACTATGTTTAAATTTCCAAAAATAAATAAATAAATAAATAAATAAACAAACAAATAAATAAATAAAAGTGAAATACCAACCAGTAGCTAAAGGCCAGCTTCCTTTTCTTTTATGTTCATAATTGTGTGTGTGGCGTTCCTCTAGACCTCTTTTCTACAAGGAAGAGATTTTAAAGAATCATGAGTGACTAGTTATACAGGCACTCAAAGAACGTTACACGGACCTAGTGTTGATAGATAACATTACACCAGTTAAACTTAATTAGTATAATTAACTTACAAGGCCAAGTAGCAGTTTTCAGAGCTGGTGGGTGTGGCTCAGTGATAGAGGGCTTGCCTAGCATATGTAGGGCTCTAGACTCCATCTAACACAAAACAAAACAAAGGAAAACAAAACACAAAATTCCAAGTTGTCTTACGATCGTGGTTAGCACATGTTGTCATGTTCTTTATATCTGTCTGTTAATTTGTGTGGTAGCAATGGTGGTGGTGGTGGTAGTGGTGGTGATGGTGATGGTGATGGTGGTGATGGTGGTGGTGGTTGTATTTGGGCCATGGCATGCATGATGTTGTGAGATGACAATCTTTGGGAAGTTTGTTCTTTCCTTCTGTCGTGTGGGTCCTAGGGACTGAACTCAGACTAGGGGGTAGGCACGTTCAATCTACTCTGCCATCTTGCCTTCCCTGTGGCCATGCTCTCATGTAGTTCTGAGAATTGTGTGCCATCTTATGCTCCATCCTCATCACTTCCCACTGACTGGGAAGCGCCCTGAACTTCCCAACTTCATCCTTCACTATGCCTAACCTGAAACTGAAGTGCTTCCCCCCCCCCCCCCCGTTCCAAATTGTTGGATTCTGAATAGTATGCATTATAATCCCCTCCGCTGGAAAGGACACCCATCATCCCTCATATCTCAGCTCTGACATGGCTTCCTCTAGTGTCCCCTAAAGGGACATTCCAAAATCACTTCACACTTTTCCTACCTTCTCAGCCCCCATTGCCTTGTAGGCCCCTTGAGATCCACGGTGGGCCTCCTTTCTGTACTGCAGCATCAGTGTGGCGTTCTGTACGGTCACAGAGGTATTGTTTGTCCAAGAATGGAGGAACGGTTGGTGTTGTATAACATTTTATCATGCTGATGGTTTCTTTAGTCCTCTGTTGGTTTGGGATTTTTATTCATTTACCACTTGCCCTCTGGAATTCATCCCTACCCACCACTATGGGAAGGACTTTCAAAGGTCCTATTTCTTTCTCGTTCCTGTTATGATACTGGAGGTTTGCCCCTCATTGCTTCATTCTAGATAGAATGTCAATGCTATCCCAGTTTGGCTTTGTTTGATTAGGACTTGAAAACCAGTGGGACTCGTTGCTGTGCTTGGAACACTACAGAGACAGGCATCTAAAAGCTTCTGGAACAAGCCCGTGCATAAGGATGCAACCATTTCTATATTCCTCACCTCTCAGCCTGCCGACTGATGCTCTTTCCCAGCTAAAGAGAACCAAGTCTTTAAGTGTAAGGTAAAAGAATAAGAAGCTGGAGAGATGCCTCCGTACTGCTGCTCTTGATGAGGACTCCAATTCAGTTCCCAACACCTGGAACTCCAGTTCCAGGAGATTTCTCTCCCTCACCTTCTTCTGGCCTCTATGGGTCCTAGGTACTCACACAATGTACACACATAGATGCAGGTAAGACACACATATAAAAAAAAATAACTAACTCTTAGAAAAAACAGGAAGCAAATTTTTTCGATTTTCACATTGGCTTTTGGTTGGATGGCAAGTTCAAGGTCAGCCTTGCCTAAACAGGTTCTAGAGCTACATAGTGAGACCCTATCTCAAAAGCAAAATAAAATAAATATATGATAGAAGATAAGTTAAAAAATAAAGACAGCCAAGGAAAAACTAATGCAAACTTGAACTCCGTTTCTTCTCATGCTCTCTTAGCACAGATCATACTTGACACCAGCTACAATGTAGGTTCCCCCCAATATCAAAGAAGCTATCAATTCTCTAGCAGGAATCAGTCAGGTGTCCCCTAATTCAGTTCAGGACTGACACTATGTTCCTGAAGGTAGCACCAGACACCACAGGTGGGGGCTCAGTCCCTGAGATCACTCCACACACTCTAGTTCTACCTATGCTCTGACCAAGTACCAGTAAATCAGTGGGCTCACAATTTGTTCTTCACATTCCATTGATTTTGTTGATTAGATTTCAGGGAAAACTTAAATTTACCAGTTTGGTATAAAGGATATTATTAATAGAAATGATAAAAAGAAAGAGATAGATATGGCAAGGTGTTCAGGGAGGGCCTTGGGGGCACTCTCTAGGAGTCTATGGGGTCTTCTTTCTATACAGAAATTCTATGAACACTGTATTCATCTGTTTGTCTGTATTTCAGTACAAGGTTTTTCTGTATAGCCCTGGCTGCCTAGAACTCACTCTGTAGACAGGGCTGGACTTGACCTCACAGAGATCTGTCTACCAAAGGTGTATGCTACACCACCTGATCTTTTGGGGTTCTTAATGGAGACGTCTTCATAAGCAGGATTGAATAGCTTTATAGATGGGTGATTAAACAAAGGGTGCTGATGCCGGCACAGACGGAGAAGCCCAGCCAGACCTCCCTGTCCAGAGCCTTCTTGGCATCTCTGTGATGTATGTCTTCCTCCCAGGTATGGGCCCAAGTTCTTGCTTGCATCAGGGATGTGGGGGGAGGGGTTTCATGTTCTATTGTCTCCCCAGGCAAATATTTAGAGCCAACTGCATGACAGAAAAATTAGTTTCTATGATTTAACTTGGTGAAGTGAAATTGTAATTTTAATGGTTTGCTTTGGGGGAAAAGTTAAGAACCAGAAATTGCCAGGCGGTGGTGGCACACACCTTTAATCCCAGCATTTGGGAGGCAGAGGCAGGCGGATTTCTGAGTTCGAGGCCAGCCTGGTCTACAGAGTGAGTACCAGGACAGCCAGGGCTACATAGAGAAACCCTGACTCGAAAAACAAAACAAAACAAAAAAACCCCCAGAAACCATGAATGACAACAAAATTAATACTCATAAGTCATATATATAATATACACACACATATATATGATTTATGAGTATTATGTATATAATTTTATATATACATACAATGTAGGCCTATTTCTTTATGCTATTTTATTGTATTCTTGTACTTTTACCTCCCTTGTAGTCCCCTCCCCCCAAACACTAGGTAGAAGAGAAAGAAGGTTAGAGGGGGAGGGGAGTGTAGACCTTTTAGACTACTTCCTGCTGATTAGGGATGCTGTGTTTCTTAGTGCCAGTTCAATCTTGTCATCAGGATATCTCCAACTTCTTTCTTGTCAAACTGCAACAGCAATCAGGAGTGGCAAGGGAGAGCATCTTCTCATACAGCCTAATTACAGTCAATCATCAAGGCAGGTCAAGGCAGGAAACCAAGCTAGAGAAGAGGCAGGAACCATGGGGGAAATACTGAGTGCTTGCCTTTAGGCTCACATTCAGCTATGTGCCTAATACCACCCATGATCACACACCATGGGAAGACATGAACAGACATCTACTCCATCTACCCCAGATAGAGAACCAATGACGTTCCAAAGTAAGGAGACTACCAGATTGTAATTGATGAACCAATGAGCTTTATTGGGGTTACTTACAGGGATATGGGTGAGAGGTTACATACAGGAGCAGAAATAAAAACAGCTGCCTCATCCAAGCCAACATCAGCACTGGTGACAGCTGACAAACTGGAAACCTGGAGCACACTGCACAACCTGCAGCTAACTCGTCGGGTTGGAGAGCATCTTTTCTAGGAGGCTCATTGGACTGAGCCTCTTCTATTACTGAACCTCTTACTATTTATATACCCGTGGCCATGAGTGAGTCTGCTCAGTTTTGGGGACTTTCTGAAGTTATTCTGAGTTGTTAAGTTCCTAAGTTTAATGAGCTTTCCTGCAAGATGGAATATTCCACCTCCCCTTAGGCCTTCTGCATTTCATCTCTTTTTAAAACATCCTTTGTCTTAACAAGCTTGTCTCCAAAAAGGAAGGCACTAATCTAAGAGAAAACTATTGTACAACATCCCTTCCCAGAGGTGGGACCAACTACACTCAGCTGGGCCATCTACATCAACCAGCAACTAGACAACGCCCCCACAGCCATGGCCACAGACCAATGGATGGAGACAATTCCTCAACTGCGGTTCACTCTCCCTAGGTGTCTCTGAGTTTGTGTTAAGTGGGCAAGATCTCATCATCACAACGGGCATGCAAATTATGCAACTTCTTTGGAAGAAAGGTAAGACACAAATACCAAAATCTCATGCATGCATGTGTCCCAAGAATGGATCCCAAGGATCAGCTGAACACAAGTGCGAAGGAGAGACATGTGTTCACTGGGTCGTGTTGTCATTGTCAGAGACCTCAATGCTCCTGGAACACAGGTTCCATCGCTATCATGAGACACTAATTCAGCATTTCATTAGGAAGATCTAGTGATACTGGTATTTGTACCATTTCCAAGATATATTCTTTTTCCTTTCTTTTTTTCTTTTTTTTCAGGGGAGAGTGCGAACGTAGTCCCCCACTACCACAAATAATGCAGTTGAGTTTTCCAAATTTGGGGAAATCACAGGGGTCAGCACATCTGGAATGCAATGAATAAGCCTCGCCCTGGGAAAACCACCTTCGTGATCATGCCAATATATCATACTTATCTGCCAGGTAAGTATGATATATTGTTATAAGATAATGTCAAGTACAGCAGAGTATTTAAATAAATTTGTTAAATGTGTATGTTGTTTTTGTTTATATAAAATGTGTGCATTATGTCATATACATCAAAGTGTCTTCTTTTGTGGGGAAGGGGGAGCTGGAGAGTTGACTCGGAGGTGAAGATGACCTGGGTTTGATTGCCAGCACCCACATAGTGCTTCACAACCATCTAGGACTGCAGTACTGGGGAACTCAATGCCCTCTATAGGAACTAGGCATACATGTGGTGCCCCTGTACCCCTCAGACAAAACATTCACATACAGAAAATAATAAAACAATTTTATTTAAATATTTAACAAGTAAATATTATTTAAATTTAAAATTATTTAAGATAAATCTAAAAAGGTTATTTATTTATTTATTTATTTATTTCATAAATGTGACTACACTGTAGCTGTCTTCAGACACACCAGAAGAGGACATTGGATCCCATTACAGATGGTTGTGAGCCACCATGTGGTTGCTGGGATTGAACTCAGGACCTCTGGAAGAGCAGTCGGTGCTCTTACCCGATGACTCATCTCTCTAGCCCTAAAAATGTTGTTTTAAGAACATCAAAACATCATATGTAATGCTATGTGTATGTATGATCAAAGAGAGATTGGAAAAATAAGTAAGAAATTGATACTACTACTCATCCTTATGATGGAAACTGATTTTTCATGTTTATCTTTGTTCATTTAAAACCTTTTCTTATTATGCTGCCATAAAAATCTTTTAATTATTTATTTTGGCAATATAATGCGCACATACTCACGCAGTATTACCCAGTTTCTGAAGGGAAACAGTTAGGTCCCACAGCACCAAGCCTCATGGCCAATGGTATTCGCCAGAGGAAATCATTTTTTTACCTCTGTTGGCTCTTCTGTTTATTTTCATACACTAATATATGCCTATTTTGCCTTTTTTGATGTTAGTTCTTTCATCTTAGATAGCTCTGGGCTTCCTATTATAGAACTGATGTATCCCGTTCGCCATAACCATGTGTGTTGCATGCTCCTCCTCGATCTCCCGTGGGGAGTGGAGGGGTTCCTGAAAGAAGGAAGTCTGGAGTGAATGTATGCTGTTGACATGGGCACAGCTGTGCTCCTCCACTTTTGTATTGATGACAGCGATGGCCCCTTTCCATGCCAGGTGCCCGCAGGATCCAGCTTGGAAGGCTGGGAGACCGAGCGCGAAGCTTCTCAGCGTCTACCGGAGAACGGATCTCTGTCAACATGCAGAAAAAGATGGCGGACTAGTAGCCTATAGGGCTTGTTGTGCACTGTGCATAGTTGGAAATGCCTTCATCTTACCTTTAAAACTTGACTGGATATCTAGAAATCTAGACCAGCAAGCGTTTTGTCCTCCGAATTCTGGAGGCAAAATTCCACTGTATGATAGATTCTGACGTCACAGCGGATGCTTGAGGCGCCTCTGACTCTCAACCTCTTCCACGAGGCGGTGATGGTTAACAGTGGTTGCCAACTCGACAAGATCTAGAATCCCCTAGGAAATAAAATCCTAAGCACAAACAGCACCATTCCCTGGGGGCTGGGGTCCCAGACTGAAGAGAAAAGAGAGAAGCAGTGGACATCAGAGCCCACCTCTCTCTGATTCCTGACCGCAGAAGGAACGTGGCTGGCTGCCCCATACTCCCACCTTGACAACTTCTGCACAACAGACTGCCCTCAGACTGTGAGTCACACCCTTCCTCCCGATGCTCTGGGATCTGCTCACAGCAATTAGGAAAACAATTAATTCCGTGACCACCTTCCTAGAGCCTGGAAGCGTTCCCTTGATTCTAAAGTTTTACTAAAATGGCCCTTGGGGGTAGGTATGTATTAAAATTTCAAATGAGAAAGTCAATTTATTTTTACATTGAATAATTTTAAGAAGGCCCAAACCCTGCGTATTCCTCAGAACCATTTGCGGCGCGAGCCCAAACAGCTCTTCGGCGCCCGCTGTCTCCCCTTTGGAGTTCTCTACGTTCTCTGGAGTTTAAGACTTAACCCTCGGCACCTGGCCCCCACCTGTCTCCTTCCCAGTTTTTTCTTGTGTTAAACTAGACATCGCTTCCCTCTGATGCCAGGCAGCTCGGCTGATGAACTGGCAGTGGCAGTGACGCCTCAGAACGCCTCAGGAGCTTTCCTTAACCCACACATGTGGACACTTACTCACCTCTTCCAAGAGGGGAATTACAAACGAGTACATGATGATTCCATCCATCTGGTTTGTTTGTTTGTTTTAAAAACCACTCAGCCCTTGGGTCCCAGTCCGTTTACGACCCCTCTCTTTAATACCAGTTAGAGTTGGTTGAAACACTAGGAAAAAAGAGTCGTATAAAATTCCCCTTCTTTTTCTTAGTCGTGGAACAATGGCCAGGAGTTAACTTGGGGTACGTTTAACACTTCTGTGTGCAGTGATTAATCCTGCTTGTCATACATCTTGACAGTCCCCCGCTCACCTGGATTACCAGGAATTGCTTAAGACCTGCTTGGCCCTGCCCTTTCTCTTGATTGGCATGTGGCTGTCACATTCTTAGAGATATCTGCTTTTGCTTTGCTGTTACAGTTTTCTTTCACTCATGTTTACGACAAAGTGTGACCATCGCTGCCTCTCTTTTGCCTTCCAGCTCTTCTCTGGTGCCCTCAGCACACTCTTCTCCCAGTCTCGTCCTATCTTTGCATTTTTCTTTTTTATAAACACTAAGTCCTGTGGCTGTTGCCCACTTGTGTGTGCCTCAGTGTGGGTGGGGTCTTCACAGAAGCACGGGAACCCTACCAGTGACCACACCCTCACGGGTTCCTTTATCTTTGCCCTTGGGAACAGGACTTAACTAGTACTGCAGGCTTCAAACCTACTTTGGGGGGAGGGGGGCAACCATCTCTCCTAGGCTTCCGTGGCTCCTCAGCTCAGAGCACAGAGTGCCTCAAAGTCTACCCCACAGAAGCCAGACAGTCCCCAGAGGCCACCTGATGAGCACACTCAAGTGTGGTTCATGGTAGGAGCCAATTTCTTCTTCCTGCAACTGACCCTAAATGTGGTGCTTCCTATCAGCTTCCATACTTTCCGGTCAAAGTGGGGAAATCCATCCTGTGTCTGCAAGAGGTCACTGACACATTATTTTGAGAGAAATGCCTCAAAACATCCTTCTATTTCATACTCTGGCAATGGAGTCCAGAGCATGGGCTATATATCCTACAGCTGGCCTCGAGAATTGACTGTTACTCTTAAAAGAGCATCTGGCACTGAGCCATTTATGAGGAGCAGAAGGTCACTGAGGCCCGTGCTGCTTCTGGAGGCTGAAGAGGTTGGGTTGGGGGAGGGCGTATGGTGAGAGCCTGGCGCTTCTTCAGCTCTTGGTAAGATCAGCAAAGCAGTCGTGAGTCCAAGAGGAGAGAACAATAGGCCGGGTGTTATAACAATCCATCCTGGAGGTAACGGAGCACCTGGAGTGAACCACATTGATGCTTTCATGAGGCTGGAGGCCTTCTCTGTCCAAACACTCCCAAGGACCCCACCATCTCTTTAGAGCACTACACTGACACATTTCAATATGAAGCTGGGCATAGGGGTGGTGCAGACCTTAACCTCGGAACTCTGGAGGGCACAAAGTTCCCAAGTTCAAGCATCCTTCTCAAAACCTACAGGAAGTTTGGCAGAGAAAAGTTATGGCCAAATCTCAGGACAGCATACTTAGGAACCAAGAACAATTCACAGAGACAAAGGATATCTAACAAATAAGACCTATATTGCATCTAGAATAAATTTAACTTCTGGCTGATTCAGAATTTTCTCGGGCTGGCGAGATGGCTCAGTGGGTAAAAGCACTGACTGCTCTTCTGAAGGTCCTGAGTTCAGATCCCAGCAACTACATGGTGGCTCACAACCACCCATAATGAGATCTGACACCCTCTTCTGGTGCATCTAGAAGAGAGTTACAGTGAATTACTCCAGAGCCAGTTGGGTTGGAGCAAGTGGGGCCGGCAGAGGTCCTGAGTTCAATTTCCAGCAGCCACACACATGATGGCTCATGGCCATCTATACAGTTACAGTGTACCCATACACATAAAATAAATAAAATAAATCTTTAAAAAAATAATTTTCTCAGACATCAAAATCATTGCTTCAATCTTCTATTCATACTGAATATTCTTTCTGAGGTTCCTTTACCCTCATCCATTAATAGAACAAAATTACAGCTCCACTGTCTAAAATGCACATGCTCAGGTGTGATCCACTTAACAGTCTTTATATGAGGCCCTATACCCTAAAACCATGGCGCTGCTCTCTCTCTCTCTCCCCCTCTCCCCCTCCCTCTTTCAAAGTGTGCTTCATTAGAAATCCATTTTAAAATTCGCTTATATTTAAATCTAAACAACCTATGACATTGCTTATTGTATTAGTCAGGGTTCTCTAGAATCACAGGACTTATGGAATGTCTCTATACATTAAAGGAAATTATTAGAATGGCTTACAGCCTGCTGTCCAACTAACCCAACAATGGGCAGCTGTGAATGGGAAGTCCAAGAACCTAGTGATTGATCAGTCTCATGAGGATAGGTGTTCCAGCTGGTCTTCTGTATAAGTTGGAATCCTAAAGAAATAGGCTCCAACAGATGTGCTGGCAAGTAAGTGCAAGCAGATGAAGAAAGGAGGAGGAGGAGATGTTGGTGGGAGGAGGAGGAGGGAAAGGAAGAGAAGGAGGAAGAGGAAGGCCTTTCTTCTTCTAGTGTCCTTATATAGGCCTCCGGCAGAAGGTATGGCCCAGATTAAAGGTGTGTGCCACTGCACCTGGATTTGGAACTTGCTCTGTCCCAGGTTGGCCTTGAACTCAAGATGTCTGCTTGCCTCTGTCTCCTGAGATTAAAGATGTGTGTTACTTTGCCTAGGCCTAAGCTTTTCATGACCACTACACCTCAAGATCTGGTTCAAAAGCATGTGTCACTCCATGTCAAGATCCGGGTAAGAAGCCTGTGTCTTCCAGCCTTGCGATCTGGATCACAGGTGTGCCTTACATTTCTGGATTGAAGTTCATTCCAGATGGAGTCAAGGTGACAACAAGGTGACAGCAAGGAATAGTCATCACACCTATGAGACACCTGACCAAGAAGTACACAGATTTCATTCGGTGAGTCACAGCTTACCATGCTCCCCAGAGCCCAGCACTTACATCCTGGTCAACCTATTCCCCATGGCTGACTTGAAATCAGTTAATTTCTGAAAGCTGTGGTTAATCAAATGTTGGCAGATAACAGCCACCTGGGAGCAGTGGCTGGCAGCCCCCCCCCCAAGTTTTCTTTCTTTCTTTCTTTCTTTCTTTCTTTCTTTCTTTCTTTCTTTCCTTCCTTCCTTCCTTCCCTCCTTCTTTCCTTCCTTCCCTCCTTTCTTTCTCTTTTCACAGGGTCTCACTACTTAGCCCAGGCTGGTTTTGAACTTGAGATCGTCCCCGTTTCTGGAGTGCTGGAATCACAGGCACGTACCATTGAGCCTAGCAGTAATAGTGGCTTTCAGAGCATCTTTATACTCAAACATTGTACTCAAACAATGTCTAAAAAACAGGAGACGTAAAATAGACATTGAAGAAATGTGTATGTTTACAGCAATAAGGGTCCCCATGGTAAGTTTTTCATAAACATAATGACACTTAAACTTTAAAGTCCTTCTAGGGCCTGAGCCTAGTTTTATAGTCTTCTATTTTGTTTTTTGAGATAGGGCTTCTCTGTTTAACCCTGGCTGTTGTGGAACTTGCTTTGTAGACCAGGAAGGCCTTGAACTCAGGGATCCACCTGACTCTGGTTTTCTATTCTTAAGTTTGTAAATTAATTTTTTTTTCTGAAAGAGCTCCCTCTCCTCTGTTTCTGTAATCCTTAGACTCCATGAACATCATCTTCATACTTGCTGCAGAGCCTCCTGCTCTTCTCTTCTCTCAGGCACCTTGACCTCTGTGGGATTAATATGGACACAACGATGCTGAAAGTTGACCCAGAATACAGGTCTGAGATATGGACCTCTTTCCCTCTTTCTGGCTGCTGGGATGTGGTAGCCATTCGCTTCACATTAAGGTCCCTGTATAAACCAATTCTTGGTCCTACACACACACACACATACACACACACACAGAGAGAGAGAGAGAGAGAGAGAGAGAGAGAGAGAGAGAGAGAGAG
>JADRCD010151959.1:0-11671 GCA_019843815.1 Montemys delectorum
TTCTTTGTACTTGATGGAGCTGTCTGCTCAGAGCCTATTTCTTCCTGGAAACCTCCTAATGGTACCCATAGGAGGACCCTCCCGGGCCCTAAAGTAGAGAGGACACAAGCTGTGTCCTCTCCTACCAATGGCTTTTTGTTCATTTCCTCAGAAAAACTATCCCAGGAACCTCTGCAGATGTCAGTTTTCCTCCCAGCTGCCATTGCTGTAGGCTTCCTCCTCACTGGGCTGCTCATTGGGGTGCTATGCAGCATGCTGAGGAATACACAGGTCAGTGTGAAACTACAGCTGTTATCAACGAGCTGGCCCTTCTCACGGGCTTAAGGCAAAGATCAGTCAGGATGCACATGATAAGATGCTGTAGATGCAGAGAGCCTCATGGGTGAGGCATCTCTCAGGGACACAGAATGGGAGAGTAAAGCCTAGAGGCAAAGAGTGGGACTTCTGACCAGGCCCTAAAATGAGATAGTGTGTGTGTGTATGTGTGTGTGTGTGTGTGTGTGTGTGTGAATATGTGTGTGGGGGAGGGTGTGTGTGTGTGTGTGCACTATGTGAGACAAGAATGTGTGTGGACCTGTGTGAATGTAGGAATACGGAGCCTCTGAGATATGAGCTAATGTCTTTGAGTCACCATATGCTGTGTGAGAAGGGTCCTGACAATGGTCAGCTCTTCTAACCATTCGGCTCTTTGCCCTGGGCCCTGCCTGCAGTTGATTCTGCCAGGGGTGAATGGAAACTGATCTATCCCCCAGATCTGGGAAAGCTGCATGTTGTTGGAAAAAGGGGTTACTTGGAGACAGGGGTACTTTGCCCAGGTCACCATGCTGGCCACTGCCTGGGTAACAACAGGCTGTCTTTTCAGATCCAGAAACTGAGTGCCTCAGGAAATAAGGACTCTCCATGTGTAGTATATGAAGACATGTCCTACAGCAACCGCAAGACTCCATGCACCCTCAACCAGTACCATTGAGCCCCTCTGCCTGCAGACCCCTGGGCCTTGTTTCAGCAGAGCTTATAGCAGTCCTGCTGACTCCCAGCCCAACTCCCCTAGCACCCTTCCTGTGGCACTCAAATACCCCCGTAGTGCTTCTGGGTGGATGGGATTCCTCCTCTGTAAGCTTCCCCATAGGACTCTGCAACCTGTCACCAACCCTAGCCAGGTACCCCTGACAAAAGGGACAAAGCTTGAAGGGGGAAAAGTGGTACCTGCCTTGGAGCAGCCTGGCCAGGAAAAGTTAAATAAACAAACAAATACGTAAATAAAGCACTTATTTTTGTTGTTTTGTCTTCCTCCTCTGACCATGGCTTCTTCTAGCCAGGTCCTACCTGAAGAGGGCAGGGATTCAGATGGTCAGCCCTCCAGGGTTCTGTGCCCAGAGTCTGTGAGAGCAGAGGAAGGCGATGTGGGGGTAGGGGAGCTCTCCTTCCTCAGCACTCCAGTCACCCGACACAGAGCAGCTCATCTGGGCAGGTGAAGAGCCAGCAGTGACAACCTCACCCATTCTAGATGGCCATGTTCCTAAGGGCCCAGCCCGACTGGGTCCCTGTCCGTGCAGCCCTCAGTGAGAACGGCATAAAGTGGTAGCTCTCCTGGACCCACCCTTGTCTCAGAGGCCCTTCCTGGGGACTGATGAGTGAATGCAGCACTATCCCAGCACCTGGGACAGCCCAGCTCCCAGTGTTGCACCTGGGGATAGGAACCCTCCCTTTCCCATTTGTGGGTAGGGAGACTGAAGTACGGGTACCCAGATGATACATGGTGAGCTGCTCTGTCCATGTCTGCTTCATCATTGACTCCGGGGTAGCACCAGGACAAGAACAAAGTCAACATGCGTGTTCTAGCCTGCATCTGCTCCAGACTCTCAGCTGCTGCCACCACTTGTCTCCTGCCGTTCTCTTCCATCCCTGTTGCCCACAGAATAAGGCCGGCACAGAGGACAGTGACCAATAGCAGCGGTGCAGTGGGGGCACTTAACAAATAGCCCTGCTCTGTGCACCTGGGAAACAGGGTGTCAGAGAATCCAATGGAGAGGGGCACCCTTCGAACCAGACCACAGCTCCATTCAACTCTCTCAGAGCCTCCTGTGCTGCCAGCCAGTCCCCAGTTCAGCCTCCCCTAGCAAGACTGACCTCTGCCCCCCCCAAGCTTCCACCATGGCCATCACAGAGACCGTGTACACCATGACGCCAACCTGTGGTCACTAAGGTGATGGTGACAACAAAGTCTGAAACAGTCCCATGAGTCCCAGAGCCTGAAACAGCATGTAAGTCACTGGAGTTGTCAGCACCTAATTCCCGGCCTGCTATGCAGATATATCCATGGGCAGAGGCCATGGGGGGCTCCTGGAACCTATAGGGTTAAAACCCCCGTGGGGCAGCTAAGGCCTCTGTTAATAAGCCCCAGCAAGCCTTGTCCCTTGTCCCTTGTCCCTTGTCCCCTCTCACTTGCAGCCCCAAGTCCCATCTGCCTGGGCCATTCCTGGGTCCATGTGATCTCCTAGACAGCACCACCAGCCTCCTTAGGAAATGTGTATTTTCAGACTTCAGTGATGCCTCTAAGACGCGAGGTCTCCTCTAACCCTAAACTCCAGCCTCTGTCCTTCACCAAGGCTGACCCAGCTTCCCGGTCTGCTCCACCCTTGGTATCTCAGAAGAGCCAAGTTGCTACAGCCTTGGTAGGCCCTCCCTAGGCCTTCATGGCCAGGGCATTGCTCAGCTGGGGGTCATCCATGAAGATTCCTCCCTCAGCATGAAGAGAACCTGGCTAAGATGGCTGCAGATTGAGAGGCTAACAGTGAGCCCTCGGACTAAGTTTGTGTCTGACCAACCTTTGCGAGTCTGAGACAAAGTTAATGCTGGCAGCTGCATGCTTAAAAAGAAAAATCTCAAATAAAAATGAACGATGAGGAATTACAAATGGCTGGGAAATCTGTTTAATAGATGGGTCAGGATCCAATATATTTAATTTATAAGATGACTTGTTCATGAACAGGAAGTCAGTTGAGGTAAAGAATCTACCAGAGACAAGCCAGCAGTACCCAACTGTCCCCTTTCCTTTATAGTGGCTCTGCAGTGTCTGCTGTCACTTAGTGCTCTCTCTGGAGGCCACTAACCCTCTGCAGATCTAGGAGACACTGTCATGTCCCTCTCTAGAAATTTTTGACTCCCCACCCTGCAATGACAAGCCTAGATGGCTCCAGCTGAGTCCTTTATACTTAGCACCACCGTCTGGATCCAGACAGTGACTAGGAAAGGCGAAAGACCTCAGGAATGGGAGTCCCTGGAAATAGTCTGAGCACAACTGACACTCTGAGGCTCTCAAGCCTGATCTTGAGGTGCACACTGCTATTGCTGACAAGCATCCATCACCCTCAAGATGTAATATATACAAAATCTCCTCCCATATGCAAAGTTGGCAGTGTGCCTGTGCAGTAACAGAAGTTTTGTTCCAGCAGAGGACAGCAATGGGGCAAAGCCCAGGAGGCTAATTTCTGTCCTCTCTACCTCCCTAAAGGAAATAGAGACGGCTATGTCTTAAGAATCAGCCAAAGGCAGATCCACGTATACAGTAGGCGCTACCAGGCAGGGCCTTCCCAACTCCACAAAGAAGCCTTATTATTAGCCCTTGAGCCTCCTTCCCCAGCTGTGAATTAGGTGGATGAGCTCTACTTCCCTTCAAGTGCTGGTTTGGTTGCCAGGCTTAGTGAGCACCAACTGAGCTGTCCCAGACCCTCAGCTCCCATCACAGAGAAGTAACTCTACTTGTTTTCCCCTCTCATTTTAGAAGCAACTTCCTGAAAGATAAGCAGGCAGCCCACAAGCCCCTGTCATCTCAGAGCCCTCGTCATCTGAAACACTACTTGCTAGACCCCACCCAGCAACGACACACCATGTGTCCGCAGAGCCTGATTCTCGGGGTCTCCATCCCTCCTCCTAACACCTCAAGGCCACACTTTCCTCTCTCGGGCCTATATTCCTTGTGGTCCTTCCCATCATGATCCTTCCGTGTTCCAGGCTGAGTTCTCCGCAGTCCCCTATGCTCTCATTCAGGCCATGATGTGTGGTACACTAGAATGAATCCTTCTCCTTTGTCCCCCTCCCCACCCAGGCTCAGAAGCACCCGGCGGCTTACTGAGTACACCATGTGCTGTGCATGTAAGGTAATATTCTGGCTTATTCTTCTACTGGCAAAAGCATATGCTTGGTCTGAAACCTGGTCCTCTGTTGTGCTAATTTCTGTGCCTCCCACCTCCCTGCAGGACGAAGAGACATCTATGGTTTGGGACTCAGCCAAGGAGAGCCAAGAATACAACAGTGCCACCAGGGACTTGCTGACTTCTGGTGCCAGATCTTGACTACTCAAGAAATATGCCTTATTTTTGACCCTTGGGCCTTTGTGAAGGCATCTGGGACAAAGCAGTAGTTGGATGCCACGAAGATTAACCAAGATGTGGCATGCCATACCTCTCAGACACTCAGGCTCAGACACTTGGACAGACAGGAAAAGTAGACCATGGGGCTGGGGTGGGGGGTGGCAAGGGAAACCTTAGGAGAAGCCCCACCCATAGGAGAAACCTCCCACACACACACAGCTGGAGATTTGAGAATCTCATGAGGTCAACCTCAGCCTAAGATTTCCCAGCATAGAGAGGAGCCATGAAACCACCCCCCACCACCTCTTCCTCCTTTACTCCAAGCCTGAAGGTATCAGTAAATCTGTTTTGTTAATAGGAAAAGAAAGGTCCACAGCAATCAGAGAGCTCCTGAGGGTCAATATTTTACCCCAAAGGCTGCTTAGAGTACCAGGTAAGAGAGAAGGGAGAGCCTGAGAGAACCGCAGATCAGTGAGGAGATTCCAGGTTCCTCATGCATTCAGACAAGAGTCAATACAAGTTAAATACAAGTACAGAACTTGATTCCTGGACTGTCACTCAACAAAAGTATACAAGTTAAAAACAAAATAGATACTCAGGCATTTAAGCTCTTAAAACACACCATCCAAAGTCAACTTTGCAGTCACAACTGGAGGCAGTATTCAAGTCAGACTAGGCTCAAGTGCAGGAGTCATCACAAAAGAGATAAGACATCAGAGTCTGGGTCTATAGAGGTCTAGCTGCTCTTCCAGGGACCAGGATTCAATTCCTAGCATATGCATGGAGGCTCACAACTATCTGTACAACTACAGTGTGTACTCATATATATTAAATAAATAAATAAATAAATAAATAAAAACAAATCTTTTTTAAAGAGTGAATAAAGTCATTGGAGCATGGTGGCAAATGCCTGTAATCCCAGCACTTGGGAAGCAGAGGCAGGTGGAGTTTGAGGCCACCCTCGTCTACAAAATGAGTCCAGGACAGTTAGGACTGGTTACACTGAGAAACCTTGTCTCAAAAAAATCAAAACACAACAATAAAGAAAAAAAAAAGTCAGGGCTAAGAACATGAATTATTTTGCAGAATGTTTGTGTGCTGTAATGAAGCCTTGAGTTTGAGCCTCAGAACCACAAAAACTCAAGGTGGTACACATCTATAGTCCCTATGCTCAGGAAGCAGCAGCAGGTAAATTAGGAGTTCAAGGCCATTCCTGGAGATATATATTTCAAGACCAGCGTGGGATACACAATATCCTGTGTCAAAACACAATAAAATAGAGATAAGAGATCAGTTGGCATTTGCTTTTGCTTCAAAAGAATAAAAGACTAAAGAAACAAAAGCAGACTCTATCTAACAATGTAGAACCGAAAATCTACATTGTAGCAGCCTAACAGGGCTGGAGGAAAGACAGAGAGCAGAGGAGGGGAGGACTTGTCAAGACGTCTCTCATGTCAGAAATATAAGACAGACAAAGGTTAAGAAATCACACTGTGAAGAATTAAGCGTGGGGCTTACAGATGGCAACTGTAAAATCAAATATACCTATGTCTTTTTAAAAACCAGCAAAAAAAAAATCTCTTAAAGAATCAACAATACATTGTTTACAGGACAAAATACAATAGAGCAAGATATAAGCAGTGTGAGATTGGCAGAACTGATAGTGTGAAGATGGCTACACTTTCAAAAGTCACCTATCAATTTGATTCACTCCCTCTCAGGCTACAGAGATGACTTGACAGGTAGGAGCAGTTCCTGCTTGTCCGAGTTTGATTCCCAGAATCTCGATCAGTTGACTTACAATCCAGATCCACTGGATCTAATACTCTCTCTGGCCTCTGCACCTGCACACACATGGCGCACACTCCAGCAGGCACACTTGTGTATACATAAGTGTTGTTGTTTTTTTTTTTATTTCAATCCACTGTCCATCAAAATTCCACAGATACTCTTTTTTTATTTCACTCAGACTGCGTTCTCTCCTTCTCAAACCTCATAAAGGATCAAGAACGATCATCAATGGCAAGTAGCAGAAAGCAACACTGAGAGCCAGCTTCACACTGGCTTCAGGAAAGAATACTACGTTTCCTGCGCGTGGTTTTGGGTGCTCTCCGAAGTCAGAGAAACTTCTCTAGTAACAAATATAGAAATGACCCCTGAAAGTATAGTCTTTCCACAGATATTCTTTTTTTGTTGTTTGTTTTTGTTTTTGTTTTTTTCGAGACAGGGTTTCTCCGTGTGGCCTTGGCTGTCCTGGAACTCACTCTGTAGACCAGGCTGGCCTCGAACTCAGAAATTCACCTGCCTCTGCCTCCCAAGTGCTGGGATTAAAGGCATGCGCCACCACCACCCAGCTCCACAGATATTCTTTACAGAGCTAGAAAAAATGCTAAAATTTGTGTGGAAACACAAAAAATCATAGATAGCAAAGCAATCTACATAGAAACATAGGCAAAGTACTCTCTTACCTGACCTCAAATCATACTACAAAACCACACTGATTAAAAACAACATGATACTGACAGGAAAATAGGCATGTAGAGCAGAATAGAAAATCCAAAAATAAATCCATTCAACTACAGGCAGCTAATTTTTGACAAAAGTGTCAAGATCTTACACTGTAAATGGCATGGTATACAATAAATGGTGTTGGCAAAACAGGGTGTCCACCCGTAGAAGAATGAAATTAGACTCATATTTCTTGCCCTACTTTTTTTAAAAATCAATTTAAAGACCTAACTTAAAATCTTAAATTGCAAAAAGAAAATCCAGGAGAAATGCTTCAAGATTAATATGGGGGAGGGTTTTTTGTCTGTTTGTTTTTAAGGCAAGGTCTCACTTTGTATCCCTGGTTGGCCTAGAACTTGCCATGCAGACTAAGCTACCTTCCAGCTCAGCAGAGATCCACTTGCCTCAGCCTTCCAAGTGCTGGGATAACAATATGCACCACCATGCCTGGCTTAGGCTAGAATTTCTGATCAGAACCCGGTAGCACAGAAAACAGCCTCAGTGAAATTACATGAAATCCAAAACTTCTGCATAACAAGAGAAAATATCAATGGAATAAACAGCCTATAAAATGAGGATTATTGCTGGCTGCATTTCAGACAAGGAGCTAATATCTAAACTATAACAGGAAGTGCAAACATTAAACACCAAAAGCAAAACAACAACAACAAAAAAAAAACAGAAAACAAACAAACCCAAAACTGCCAATCAGTAAACAGGTTAATGAGCTGAATTGGACTCTGAGATCATATCTCACCCCAAACTAAATGGCTATCATTGAGAAAATAAAAGTCATCTCAGTGGTAGAGCACTTGCCTAGCATGCATCAACAATCTCCAGTACTGTCAATAAATTAATAATAATAATAATAATAATAATAATAATAATAATAATAGAAGAAGAGGAGGAGGAAGGAAAAGAAGGAGGAGGAAGAAGAGGAGGAGGAGGAGAAGGAGGAAGAGGAGAAGAAGAAGAATACAGAAGACAGAGGCTTAAAGGAAAGGGTTGGGTTAATAAGACACATAAAATCAGAGAGTGGAAGGGTGAATACTGGGGGTGTAAGGGTACAGTGTGAGTAGGGCCAGAGGATGGAAGGAAACATGGGAGAATTGACCAAAAATAAGAGCAGTGTGGAAATGCCATATGAAAACATGTTACTTTGTATGTGGTTTAAAAAAAATTCAAAATTCAGGCTGGAGAGATAGCTCAGCGGTTAAGAGCACTGACTGCTTTTCCAGAGGTCCTGAGTTCAATTCCCAGCAACCACATGGTGGCTCACAACCATCTGTAATAGGATCTGATGCCCTCTTCTGATATGTGTCTGAAGACAGCTACAGTGTACTCATATAATTAAAAATAAATAATAGGGCTGGTGAGATGGCTCAGCGGGTAAGAGCACTGACTGCTCTTCCAAAGGTCCTGAGTTCAAATCCCAGCAACCACATGGTGGCTCACAACCACCTGTAATGAGATCTGACACCCTTTTCTGGTATGTCTAAAGACAGCTACAGTGTATTTACATATCATAATAAATAAATCTTAAAACATTTAAAATAAATAAATAAATAATATTTAAAAATAAAAAAATAAAAAATTCACTGATATAAGCACTATGCAAACATGTGATCTGAAAACGTAAAATTTGTGCAGTGAGGACTCTATGACCACAGACAGAAACAGATAGATCCATAGTTTTAAGCAGATATTTCACAGATCAGCAAGAGGTGGAAAGAGAATCATCTCAGTACATATGTAGCCAAAAATGACCTAGAAGTCCTCAATCTCCTGCTTCAGGCTCCCAAGTGCTAGGATTTCAAATGTTTGCCACCATGCCTGGCTTTGGGGAGATTTTTAAGCCCCATTGCAGATCCAATTCACAGAACCAGTCAACAAGAGATTCCACATTCATACCAACACTACCACCTGATTGTGTGAAGCTTTATTTTAATCATGTGCCAGGCCCTGATCAGTGAGAGGCAGGATGAGGTCTACGAGCTCAGCATCCTTCACGAAGCTCATGAACTTGCAGAAAGTGTCAGAGCTCTTTGCTGTAAGCAGGCACAAAGGAAAGTGCATTTGAACTCAGACCAGTCAAGAGAGACTATCTTGGTTTTCTTACAAGGGAAAAAACAAAAAACCACAAGGCAGGAGAGTGGCCACGATAAGACAAGTGACAGCTCCGGTCCTAACATCTGAGGAGGACCTGAGGCCTGTACACTATCTTTGAAGTTCAGCCTGGCTTCTGTCTGGACCCAACCTGAAGGTTGTGTGCCAAAACCTAGATCCGCTCCACCTAGGAAGGACCAAGCCTCCACTAGCCATTCTCCCACCTGGGCTACAGGTTCCCACAGGACCCTAGAGTACGCCTTGGAGGGAAGCTGTTCCTCAGATCCATCCCAGACTATTCCTTCTGGTGCTGAGGAAGCCCCTCTCTGTGTGAGCCCATCTCTTGCTCTCTTCACAGCCTGCTTAGCAGTCTGTGGTGGTCTTGAAACAGCTGCTGCTCCAGGTGGCCCAGAGATCTGTGCAGAAGCCCCAGAAAGTCAGAGTATCAGGGTAATAAAAGGAGAATGATCCATACCTGGTGACACAGACCTGTCATTGCAGATATTCAGAAGGCTGAGGCAGGAAGATCGGAAGTTCCAGGCTAGCTTGGTCTACAAAGTAAGAGCAAGGTCAGCCTGGCAGCTTGGTGAGACTGGGGCTGAGGTTATAGCTCAGAGGTAGAGCTTGCCTAGAATGAGTGAGGCCCTTACAATTTCCAGTAAAATGAATGGATGAATGAATGAATGAATGAATGAACGAACTAAGTTTAGCAGAAGACATAGGGCTGGTGAGCTGGTTCAGTGGGTGAAAGCACTCACAACCAAGCCATCCTGAAACCCTAAATTCAATCCCCAGGCCCCACATAGTGGAAGGAGAGAACAGACTTCATAAACTTTCTTCTGACCTCCACACATGCACTGTGGCACACACACACACACACACACACACACACACACACACACACAGGCTTTCATTTTCCATGATGCAGTTGGTGTCTCACCAGTGACCACACTGCCTCCCAAATGCTGAGGTTACAAACATGTACCACTAAAACCTGCTGAAAATTGTTCTTAACTATACCACCAAAGACAGCCATGTTTTACCACATTTGTATATCTTCACCAACTCAGCAAATGCCAAGGTCTACAAACAGGGCTCACGCTGCACTGGCCCTGAAGAGGCTCGCCTTCAGGCCTCCAGTAAAGAGTAGAACATGAAGAGTTCCCTGAGTCCCTAAGCACGCAGTAATTCAGCTAGAGGAGTCAGAATGTGCACAAACTGAGAAACTGCACCAAGAAAATAAACACAAAATCACAGATATAAAACTGTGTCATCTGGTGAGGGAGAACATACCTGCAATCCAACACTTCGGAAGTAGAGGCAGAGGGGTCAGGGGTTCAAGGCCATCTGCAGCTACATAGTGAGTTCAAGACTAGCCTGGGCTACTTATTTAGAGTAAAAAGGAAATTATGAGAAGTTTGTGTAACTGTTTGTATGCATAGAGATTCATGTGTGTGCCAGTACATATGGAAACCAAAGTCAACCTTGGGTGTCTCTCAGGCACTATCTCTCTAGGTCTTTGAAGTAAGTTCTCTCACTAGCCTGAGGCTTATTAGTTAGGCTAGGCTGGTTGCCCCCTTGAGCTCTAGATAGCTGCTGTTTCTACCTTTCTACTACCACCATGCCTGGATTTTTATTTATTTTTTTTTTTTTTGGTGGTGGGCAGGGGAGTTGAAGCAGAGTTTCTCTGTGTAGGCTTGCTGTCCTGGAACTCACTCTGTAGACCAGGCTGCCCTCGAACTCACAGAGATCTGCCTGCCTCTGCCTCCCAAGTGCTGGGATTAAAGGTGTTTGCTATCACCACCACCTGGCTTCATACCTGGATTTTTATGTGGGTTCTGGGGACAAAACTCAGGTCCTCATGATTACAAATCAAATACTTTGCCAACTGAACTGTCTCTCAAGCCCCATTTTGTTTTTTGGTTGGCTGATTGGTTGGTTGGTTATTGAGAGAAGGTTTCTCTGTGTAGCTCTGACTGTATAAGAACTTGCTATGTAGACCAGGCTGGCCTTGAACTCACAGAGATCCACCTGTCTCTGGCTCCTGTGTACCAGGATTCAGGGCATGTGTCACCATGCCAGTCTCCTAGCTAATTTTTTTAAAGGTTTATTTTCTTAGGTTTTAGGATTACATATATGTGTGGATAAATGCACATGAAGGCCCATGCTTGCTAAAGCCAGAGAAAGGCATCAGATCTGGAGTTACAGGTGGTTGTGAGCTATCTGACCTGTGTGCTGGGACTCCTTTGCAAGAACAGAATTTGATCTTAACTACTGATCTTTCTATTTCAATTTTTTTTTTTCAGTTTTTTGAGACAGAGTTTCTCTGTGTAGCCCTGGTTGTCCTGGAACTCACTTTGCAGACCAGGCTGGCCACAAACTCAGAAATCTGCCTCACAAGTGCTGGGATTAAAGGCGTGCACTACCACTACCTGGCTCAATTTTTTTTAAATATTAAAAAAAGAACTCCTAAAGTTAATGTTTTAAAGAATATATAAGCAACATATACAATTTAGGAGCTTGTACATATTTCTCATAGTTCAAAGAAAAGATAAGTTGTAAAATTTCAGAGAAAATGTATATATTAGCATGGAATTTAAACTTTTAGATGGCATCAAATTAATTGCAATGCAATCCATTTTTAACCTCAGCTATCTTTGAGAATAACTATCCTGAAAAAAAAA
>JADRCD010151994.1:0-15617 GCA_019843815.1 Montemys delectorum
ATAGATAGATAGATAGATAGATAGAGATAGATAGATAGATAGAGATAGATAGATATATACATATCTATTTCTTGTTACAAATAAAAAATGTATATAATTTAAATGTCTCAAGATAGGATGACCTGAGAGACCAAGTTAAAGCACATACAGTCAGTCCACTGTGTCCAGGAATTCTGCACACAACTCAATCAACCACTGATCAAAGCTAAATAATTTTATGGGTGGGGAAGGTCACCAGAACTTAAAATCTGTTACTATGCTGAACACGCAGCAACTGTTTTGGGTTACTGTTCATTAAATAAGATAGCATAACAAGCTCCACAGAGCATTCACAGTCGTCCTGAGATGAGAAAAGCATAGGAGAAGGTTGAGGATGTCGCTCAGTGATGAGATGCTGGTCTTCACGGACTGGCTCCCAGACCCATACCCAGCACAGCCAAGAACACACCCAGCACACACACCCGCACATGGACATACATACAAAGTAGGAGAGCTGACAGCTACTTCCAAATGCTAGGCTAGTCTGTTATTAGAATCAAATGTGTGTGCGTTTTTTTTTTTTTTTTTCCTATTGCTGTGAGGTCAGGCAGGCTTTCCAAAGCAGTTAGAGACCCAGTTACTTAGTTTTAAAAAAGGTAGCTCCCTGTCCCTCCTGCTGAACACTTCATTAAGCAAGCAACATTTGAAGTGCTTCAGATGGTCGATTCTGTTAGGTCCTTGCGCCTTGTCCTCCCTCAGCCAGGACACACTCTGCTGGCAATGAAGTAGAGGGAGTCTTTTCACTGCTCAGCTCCAGTCTTGTGCACATTTACACTGTTTCTGTCCTGATGTCAGCCAAGCTGCCTTTCTCTTCTCTCCTTACCGCGAACATAGCTAGGTCTCCCAGGGCAGTGACATTCACAGAAGCCTAAGACTGTTCTAACAAGAGAAGGGGAATCTAAAACTGCTGAGCCAAGAAAACCTCACTGACATTTTCCCTTCCCTCAGAGGAACCCCCCAAGCGCACATGATGTTGAGCCGGCTTCCCTTCACTGACCATCTCAGTCCACCCGTACAGAAGTGAACATTTGGATTCGTGCTTGGGATGGCTGCCACACAGAATTAACGGTGGTAAAGAAATGACGCCCGGGAGCCCCAGTGAGACCCCTCAGTTGCCAGCAGACCAGCAACTGGGACCAAAGCTCTTTATCAAGCCCTAGCGACTCCAGAGGGACCCTAAGGCGGGGTTCAGGAATCTGAGAGCTTTTCCTGCATGGACGTGCGGCTGCAGGGAGGGGATTCTCCACACTGACTTTTGCCTCCTCCTCTAGACTGCTGATGGTGCCCGAAGAGCAGCCAGAAAGGCCCTGGTCCCTAAGCACTGTGCATTCTACTTACATCTTAATGTTCATCACCGTTGGACCCAGGCCCATCCCAGGTGGAGGCAAGGATTGCAAGGCTTGTTCTTGGCATCAATAATAGCTCGAGGCGCATCACCACCCTAGTTTCTGCCATTGCAAAGACATATTTCATCCTAACATGGTCAAAGGTTTCTAAGCACAAGCAATTCCTGCCCGACCACGAGTTGTTTGTGGGGAGGAGGGAGTTGAAAAGGGGACACGCGAAAAGGAAAGCTTATCAGCTTGGCCAAAGAAACTTCCAACTCTCTGAACGTCCAGCACATCCCTCCAATACTTCTCCACCTTCGCAGTGGGGGAGATGGGGAGAAAACTAAAATAGGGAAAGGTGTGAAGACCAAGTTAGGGACCCTGCACTCCCAGGGACCCACGCGGATTGAAAGCACACCCCCAGGGTAGCAGGTTTTAGGAAGGGATCACTAACATGGTCTGTACATACAATCTCGCTGAGTGTCGCAGAGCTCCGCATCAGCTACCGATGGGAAGAGCCTACTAGGTGCACCCGGAGAACCAAGGTAGCACCCGCGCTCCGTGTTCCGAAGATCCCGTGTCCCGGGGTCCGGGTTCTGCAAACTCTCAGCCTCCCAAGCCCCAGCACCCTCCCAGTCGCCGTCCCTTAGCTCCACACACCAGCTGGGGTCTCCATCCCCTGATCCCTCGAGTTCCATAAGGCTGAGGAGCCAGGGGACCTCCACCCTGGGGGTCTGCAGGCCATGGCGGTGCGGGTCCTTACCTGCAGCGGGACGAGCAGCACGCAGAGCGCCAGCAGCGGCGCGGGCAGCTGGCGGCGCCGCCGGGCGCGCGGGGCCATGGCGCGGTGCGGGCGGGCTGGGCGCGCGGCCTCTGTGGACCCGCGCTCGCCGCCGCCCTCCGCCCGCCTCGTCCCGCCCCGTGCGTCCAGCTCCGCCCGGCACCTGCCTCCGCGCCACCGACCCGCTCCGCCAGGGGGTGCCCGAGCGTGGGCTGCCGTGACGCGGGGCAGAGGTGGCTTCGGCATTCCACGAGTGCTTCAGACCCGCGCGGGGCCCCGTCCGGGCGTCCCCAGGCGCTGAGCTCTCGGGGTGCAGCACCTGCGCGCAGGCGCTAGACAGCCCTGCCAAAGTTATCCTGCGCCTTCAGTGGACCCTGCCTGCAGAAAAGTGCACCCCTGTGGGGTTTCCTTGACTGTAGCTAAAGAATCTACACAATACAGTGTCTACGGCCTCCCCCCTCCAAACCTCCTTTACCCAGCCCTGTACTTCCTCTCATCCTGGCAGCCTCCAACAACCGCTTCCTCTTGGCTGTTCTCCGAATCACAGTCACCGCACCTGTCCCTGCCCTTCACCCCTTCTGTCATGCTCCATAGCAAGCTTTCCAGGTAGACAACTTGCCACCATGTTTGACAAAGCCTGAACAGCTAGGTCACCTCTTCTAATACAGGACTAGTTTGAAATCAGGAATGAGCGATCCTGGAGTGTTAGTTAGTGGCTTCTCATTCCTGGCTTCTGGGTTTGTCTTTTTCCAAATTTCAGGTCAGCGTTGGTTACACAATGGTACACACAGCCTTGCCTCTGTGTAGTAACAGTAGGTGGAAGGGCTTTGTCTCCAGTCAACAGAAACACAGTGTTTTCAGTTCCTTGAGTGCCAGAACCGTCTCTGCCAGCTTTCTGACCTCCGTGTTAGTGATTTTCCGTCAACTTCTGAGAAACTGTGGAGTTTTCTAACAAGGAAGACTGGACTATTCTATTATTCTTTTCAATTCTGTCAGTTTTTCTCATCCCTGAAACTCTCTAGAGACACAGCGATTTAGAATTGTATCTTCTCGGTAAACTGACCTTTATCATTACGACGAGCCCTTCTTGATCCAACATAAAATTTCACATTCTGGTCTAATTTACATTTATGTGTGAGCCATGTCACCTTTCTTATGAATGCTATGTAAGTGGTATATGTGATTCTTTCACATGTGAGCTTGTTTAAAGTGGCAGTATACAAGTTGGACCATTTCTGCCTTCCTATGCACATTTAGTGATCATCATACACGGTAAATTGAAGTCTATTATCTTTCTGATTTTTTCTGTTTGTTCCGTCTTTATTACATTTTTATTATTGACTTCCTTTGCGTTGCTTTAAAACAATTTTGAACACAGTACTTTGTTTTATGCATAGGAATACAATTTTTGTGTTAAATACTACCGCAGTTGAATGATTTGATTTAAAATTATATCATTTTTAAAAACAGAAGAGAAAAGTGGGAAAAGTTTCAGGTTACAAAACCCTTTCCTGGAAAACAATTCTTCGGGTTACTTTTAAAGATTCCATTTTGTCCCTCATTATTATCCTGTTTCAGAAATATCCTTGTTTACATGTGTGTGTGTGTGCATATGTGCATGTTGTGTTCATGAGCATGTTGGAGGCCTGAAGTCAATGCTGAGTATCTTCCTTAATTACTACTCCATCTTAATACAAGATCTTTCACAAAACCTACATCTTACCAATTCTGATAGACTGGCTGGCTAAGGGAGCCCCAGGGATCCTTCTATCTCCTCAAAATACTTGCTCTACTTTTAAATTCTCAGCTGTACAGCCTGATTGGCTTACTACCCAGTTGCTTTTATGTTTTTTGGAAACTAATTTGTGTGTGTGTGTGTTGCCTTAAAAAGTTAAAAATAATTTGGAGAGCCGGGCAGTAGTGGCACACGTCTTTAATCCCAGCACTTGGGAGGCAGAGGCAGGTGGATTTCTGAGTTCGAGGCCAGCCTGCTGTACAGAGTGAGTTCCAGGACAGCCAGGCTACACAGAGAAACCCTGTCTCAAAAAAACAAAACAACAACAACAAAAAAGTCATTTGGAGAAGCAAGTCCCTATCTAAGAATTTAACATGTCAACACACAGAGTGCACAAAACTCTTTATTTCGGCATTCTGATAAAAATCACACAAAGAAACAATATGGATTTCAGTAGAGAAAGGTTTGTCTTTCATATTGTAATATTTAAAAACCTTACATGATTGTTGTAAAGATGTTCACATAGTAAATGAGAGAAGCAACTTACCACTCAATTCCACGTTTGTAAACAACCACACAAACCTCACGGGGTTTACTTACAGCAGTGAAGAGAGTTTCTAGGAGGTCAACAGCAGCAAGTGCTGAAGCACACAGTGAGTTTGTCTTCCACTGCAGCCTACAGAAAAGCTCTACAGCTCACACAGAGGCACAGAGAGGCTCAGAACTGGTCTGCAGTCTTTGGGCAACAAACAGAAGTGAATTTTCAATATCAGCCGAGTTGCACAGCAGGGGGAAAAGGGAAAGTTATAACTTTATTTTTGATGTTTTGAAAGTGCAGGTGCTCCTTGACTAATGACATGGCTCCTCGAAGATGAACCCAGGACGCAGGACACTGATGTCAGATTGCTGGCTGATTCCAGTCTTGCTCCCAGCTGAGTGAGAGGGATGGTTCTGCTACTGCCTAGCCCCATGAGAGGAGAGTACACTGTGCATTATGAGTCAGGGGGAGGATCAGGATCCAGTATTCTCAGAGTGGTTTTGATGGATGATACTATTCTTGAGCCATGGCAAAGCTGGAAAAGTGGAGTTTATTCTCCTGACTATTCTAAGTCAGCAATCAACTAAACATTCACTGAGGGGAAAGTTCTTCTATAATTTTTAAAAACAATTTTTAATCTTACTTATAGAAATATATATATATATATATATATATATATATATATATATATATATACTTGCTAAGTTTTTTATGTAACACATGTGTGCAAGTGCTAATGCAGTCCATAAGATGGGACCAGAGATAGATCCCTGGGAACTGGTTGTTAGCTGCCTGATGTGGCCGCTAAGAACTCAACCAGGCTCCTCTGCATGACCAGTAAGCCCTCTGAACTGCGGAACCATCTCTCCAGCCCTTGCAATTTGCATTTTTAGACACAGTCTCATAACATAGTCCTGGCTAGCTCTGGATTCAAAATGCAAAACAGGCAGGCTTCAAAACTGCAGGGATCTGCTTGCCCCTGCCTCTCGAGTGCAGGGATTAGAGATATGCACCAACACCTCTTGAGCTCCTGTTTCCTGTTCCTGCACCTATGTGCTTAAACTCAAGAAAAGAAGACAAAAGCCTGAACACCCGTCCCTCCCCTAACCTAACACCAAGAGTTCAAGGAGCCATCCCAGACTTGGAGTTTCCACGTTGGTAGGGCCCAGGACCTACAGAGAGCGGAGGTCTTTAGATGTGAGATCAGACGTGGAGGTAACAAGGGGGAGACTCCTGTTGCCATCTCTTCTCTTCCTACGATGGTCAAGGCCAACCTGTACTCAGATATATATCACCCAGATAAGGCACTTTCTTAAAGGAAAAAATTTTTTTATTAGAAAGTTACAAAAGAGGTAACCGTCAACCGTGTGTGTGCTTCTTTCTTTCCCACTATCAGCCCATTTCTGAGGTGCACTGGGAGATGAGGTTCCCCCTCTGTTTGGGATTGATGAGCTGGGGTCTTTGGTGTTCCTTCCGAGCAGGTCTTCTTGCTATGCTCACACACCCAATATGAAGATAGGAACGTGAGAAGATAGGAAAAACACTCCCTCCCAGTCTCCTCCCCTTCACCTCTCTTACTTTACTCCTAAGAAAAGAAAAGATATGTGCCACCATGTCTGGCTCCCCCCCCTCCCCCTTAGACTGGGTCTTATCTGTAGTCAACAGTGGCTGTCAATACACTCCTGCCATTGACAACCAAATGCTGGGGTTGAAGATGTGGCCCACCGCACATGGCTGCTCCTGCATTTCTAAACCACGGTAATGTAGACTTGGTAGATGTTACAGCACTGAGTACAGGGGCAGCCACAAGGATGGCTAAAGCTCTACGGAGCTGTCTAACCTGTGCTGTCTTGGATGTGGAAATGGGCTTTCTGGAAAGCGCAGTGGTTGAGAGAGCTGGAAGAGACAGAGGCTTCGAGAAGGAACTGACTCGTGAGAGAAGGTACTTTTCACTGTGGCACTTCAGAAATACCAAGGCTCACTCCTGGCACATCTCCAGCGTTGCCCTCTTCTATTTTCAAATAAGATTAAGAGACTTAAAACTTCTGCTTGGAAAGCCCCAGAGGTGAGTGTGCTGGTTTTGGAAGCATGTTTGAAAAGTAGAAAGCCCACATTAACACATTACATCTTCTAAAATTGTGTTAACAATTAAATTGCTTTTAAAGAACTCATTGGGATCTTCCACAAAAGTGCCCCTCAAATGTTGTATACACGTTAATGTAGAATAGCGTTTGTTAATAAATTTCATTAAAATCACTATGAGACACTCGTCTTTCCCTTTTCCTTTTTGAGGCAGGGTCTCACTGTGTAGCTCTGGCTTGGATGGAACGTGTGGTGAAGACCAGGCTGGCCTCAAACTCACAGAGATGTTCCCGACTCTCCCTTCTGAGTGCTGGGACTAAAGGTGTGAGCTACCGCACCTTGCACATCGTTCTTGTACATAGCATTGTTATGAGAAACCTGGACCTAATTATTGCTAATACTTTCCTAAACACTCTGAATAATACACAGAATTCTAGCAAGGGCAGTGGCTTAGCACTTACAGGAACTACTTACATGCTACATATGATTTAAAAGGCCAATTTAGGGGCTGGAGAGATGGCTCAGAGATTAAGAACACTGACCGCTCTCTCAGAGGACTCAGGGTCTAGTTCCCAACACCTAGGTCAGGCAGCTCATAACTATCTGTAACTCCAGCTCCAGGGGATCTAAGTCTCTTTTCATGGCTTCCATGAGCACCTGCAATTAAAAACCCTCCTTACATCTATACACACAAGTAAAAAGTTTAAGACTTAAGTTTATAAGTATACAAGTAATTAAATTTTGGCGTTATAGAAACCATGTGTAATATATTTTATCAAACATTTCTTTATATTGAAGTTAAATATTTCCAATTTTAAAAATGTAATGGGTCCCAGCCAAGCAAGGATTTTCTCACTGGGAATGAGGAAAAGAGAACAGAGCAATGGGTGCAGACAACAAATCACAGGTTTATAAGGACAGCGTGTATGGCACCTTGGAAAGCCCCATGTGTGCATTACCTCTAGCTTTTAGAACCAGAAAGGTAAGTAAGAGATCACATATCATCTTTTGAGCTGAGCTGTGGATGGCCTGCCTGCAGCTATTAAATTACATTTGAGCAGCTCTTCATTTAATCTCTAGGAAATGGGAACCACTCTTTGAATGCACTGTTGTAAATATTGGAGGCAGTAGCAGTAATTGGTTTATGAAATGTATTTTTTTTTTACTTATTCACATTACATTCCAATCACTGCCCACCTCCCAGTTACCCTTCCCACAATCCTTCTACCATGCCCCCTTTCCTCTTCTGAGGCAGTGAGGGTCTCCTGGGTATTCCCCTACCCTGGCACATCAAGTCTCTATGGGGCTAGATGCATCACCCTCTCTCACTGAGGCCAGACAAGGCAGCTCACATATCCCACAGACAGGCTACGGCTTTTGGGATAGCCCCGGTTCCAGTTGTTTGGGATCCGCAAGAAGGCCAAGCTGCACGTCTGCTACATATATTCAGGGAGACCTAGGTCCAGCCCATGTATATTCTTTGATTGGCGGTTCATTCTCTGAGAGCCCCAAGGGTCCAGGTTAGTTGACTCTGTTGGTCTTCCTGTGGAGTTCCTATCCCCTTAGGGGCCCTAGCAGCTTTATTCGTAATAGTCAGAAACCAGAAACAACCTAGAAGTCCCTCAACTAAAACTGAATAAAGAACATGTTGGTACAGCTACACAATGGAATACTATTCAGCTATTAAAAACTAAGACTTCATGAATTTTGCACGCAAATGGATGGAACTTGAGACTATCACCCTGAGTGAAGTAACCCAGACCCAAAAGGACGTGCATGGTATGCGCTCACTCATAAGTACATATTAGCCTTAAGATACAGGTACCATGTTACACTCCACAGACCCCAAAGAAGCTAAACGATGTGAAAGGCCTAAGTGAGGAGTCTTGCATCTCACTTAGAAGGGAGAGAACAGTGTTAGTAGGCAGATGGAGGGAGGGAGGGAACTGGGTGGAAGAGGGGAGAAGGAGGCGAGTGGTGTGGGGAGGAACAGGAGAGATGGCCCAATAGCCTTGAGAATGGATGGAAATCTGCATCTTCTGAGGGTGGGGAGTTGTGGGGGGGGAGCATTTCCAGGAAGTGACAGAAACCTGAGATCAGGGAGGCTCCCAAGAATGGATGCTGTGACTCACACCACTGGGGCTATGGAACCTGAAGAGGCCATAGTTCCTCCCGTAGCCAGGCAGGAACTTCAGTGCAGCGATAGGGACACACCCCACTCACAAAACTCTCCATCCAAAATTTATCCTGTCTACAAGAAATGCAGGGACAGGGGATAGAGCAAAGACTGAGGGAATGGCCAAGCAATGATTGACCCGACTTGAGACCCATCCCATGGACAAGTCCCAATCCCTGACACTATTAGTGACATTCTGGAATGCTGGCAGACAGGAGTCTAGCATGGCTGTCCTCAGAGAGGCTCCACCCAGCAGCTGACTCAGACAGCCAGAGCCAAACAGTAGATGGAGCTTGGGTACTCTTATGTAATTTTTTTTTTAACATGGTAACATTAAAAACGGATGCAATTAATGGACAGAGGGCTAAAGAAAGTGCATATGAGGTTACTACCTGCACTGTAAGATTTCGCTATTTAAGCAAAATAAGCTGTTAAAAAATAATCAATTTATCAGTGTGTTGATTCAAGAAATCAAGACATAATAACTTCTCATGGTGATATCCCACTATATTAAGAACTTGTGAACGGTGGGGAAGGACAGATATGTTCAAAAGAAATGCGTACCCAAGTTTGTGAGTGAAACTTGTCATCTTTTCATACTTTTGAATACTTGTGATAAATTTAATGCATTTCAGCAGAAGCTGGGATATAATTGGTGTGTCCTCTTTCCCCTCAACTCCACTTATGATTTTATACCATATTTGGAGGTGGCTGGAGATTCTTAACAGAAGGCCAAATACATAGGACTGGTCAGACGTAGATTGGCTTCAATAAGTTCCTATTTAGACTGGTGTGTGTGTGTGTGTGTGTGTGTGTGTGTGTGTGTGTGTGTGTTTGTGTGCGCACGCGAGCAGGTGCGCGTGCGTTTGCTTTTGGTATATATGTGTGGTATATGCACAGACATGCCCAAATGTGCCCACTGAGGCCAGAGAAAGGTACTAGATGGCCTGTCTATCACTGCATCTCATTTGTTTGAGACAGGGTCTCTCATTGAACCTGAAGCTAGGATCACAGCAAGCTCCAACAATCATCTGCCCTCTCACCCAATGGCCAGGTTACAGGTAGGTGACCATGTCCTGCTTCCCCCCCAGGTCCTCACGCTTGGGCTGCAAGTGGTCTTCCTCATTAAGCCCTCTCCTGAGCCCTATGGATGACTATTTTGTTTTTTACATTATTCCCTTTCCCTTCTGTTCCCTCTGTGTCTATTTCTACATCTCTCTCTCTCCCTCTCATCTATGTGTCTTTTTATGTTCCCGCACATATGACAGCATGCACGTAAAGGTCAGAGAACAACTTACAAGGATTGGCTCTCTTCCACCTTTACCTGTGTCGTTGGAAATTGAACTGAGGTCATCAGGCCTGCCTGGTGGCAAGTACCTTCACCCAGTGAACCGTCATGCCTACCCAAGGGTAACTGTTAATAACACTTTTATTGCCACCTAATATAATACCAACAGCTTAACAGGTTACCAGAAAATAAAACCTGCATATGGCCAGCATGAAAACCATGAAGTAGACTATTGCCAGCACTGCAGGCATCTGTTCATGTTCTCCTTTGTTTTCATTCTGGGGCAGAGGATTTAAGTTTTCATAGAAAGACATCAAATAACAGACTGACAATAAGTAATGTCTAGAGATATCAAACCATATCATTTGAACGAATGGACCTTGAAGTTAATGTTTATATAGGAGTAAGATAGCCAAGTTGTCAGGAGCTTTATGTTCAGTTTTAATAGGTACTGCTGGTCTATGTGTCATTCCTAGCAGACATGTGTGAGGAGCTGTACAAGCTGCTGCTGTCTGGCAACACCTGGAACCACCGGACTTCTAAATTTTGGCTCTTCTATACGTGTTCATTATTTTATCATTTGGGGATTTATTGTGTTAATGATGTGCTGATCTTTTGTTAATCTAGGGGTCATCTGGATATTCTCTTCTGAAGTTGTTGGTTCAAGCCTCAACATGCCTCTTTCTTTGGTGTCTGGTCCTTGTTATGGATTTTTGAGACTTCTATATATGCAGTTGGATACAAATCCTTGGTTCTTTATAGGTAGCAGAATACATTGTCACATTCTGTGGATTTTCTTTTTAATCTTTCAGTAGTGTTGAGGATAACTTTTCCAACTTACCCAATTTTCTTTTTTTTTTTTTTTTAAAGATTTACTTATTATTTATTTATTATAAGTACACTGTAGCTGTCTTCAGATGCACCAGAAGAGGGCGTCAGATCTCATTATGGGTGGTTGAGAGCCACCATGTGGTTGCTGGGATTTGAACTCATGACCTTTAGAAGAGCAATCAGTGCTCTTACCCGCTGAGCCATCTCACCAGCCCAACTTACCCAATTTTCCAAAACTACTTCTTGTAATCAGTTTTTTTGGCTGTGGTGGTTTGAATGAAAATGGCCCTTGTAGACCCACAGGAAATGGCACTATTAGAAGGTGTGGTCTTGTTGGAGTAGATGTGGCCTTGTTGGAGGAAGTGTGTCTCTGGAGGTGGGCTTTGATGTTTCAAATGCTCAAGCCATGCCAAGTGTGACCCTTTCTTTCTGCTGCCTGCCAATGCAGACGTAGAACTCCCAGCTACTTACTTCCCCAGCACCAGATCTGCCTGCGTGCCTATATGCTTCCTACCGTGAAGAGACTAGACTAAACCTCTGAACTTGAAAGCCAGCCCCAATTATATGTTGTCCTTTATAAGAGTTGCTGTGGTCATGGTGCCTCTTCACAGCAGTAGAACCCTAAAACATAAGTTGGTGCTAGAAGTGGGGTAGTGCTATGATAAGCCTTACCATATTTCTACATGGAAGAATACTTTATATCTTTGAACTAGAAAAGTGACTGGGCACTTTAAGCAGGGCTTAATGGGCCGTACTAGTATGAACATTTAAGACAAGAGGTGCGGTGTGGAGAGTGAGTTGAACTGTAGGGACCCAGTTTAAGAGCTTTCAGAGGAGAAGAATATTAGTATACAGCCTAGAGGTTGTTCTTGTGATATTTTGGTGAAGACTGCTTTGTGCCCTTGTCTGAAGAAATCTGTCCGAGTGCAGCTAAATTGGAGAGTGTGGGATTAACGATTTCAGCAGAGAGATTTTCCAGACAGCCTAGTACTGACTGTGTTGCTTAGTTATTCGTGGCCACACTCATGCAGGTCTATAATGAAAAGGAGCAAGTTGAGCAAGGAAAAATACAAGGTGTACAGTTTGAGGAAAAAGGGGGCACCAGGAGGTGTAAATAGATGAAAGAAAAAAGCCTGATGCCCAGTGGAATAAAGGGAACGGCCATCCCAGAGCAAGACCCCACACAGCCAAGCTTCCAAAAAAAATAAAGAAAAGCTTAGGACTGGGTGTGGTGGTACACACCTTTCATGCCAGCACTCAGAAGGCAGAGAGGCTGGCAGATCTCTTAAGTCTGAGTCCAGCCTGGTGTACAAAGAGAGTTCCAGGACAGATTAAGCAGATATAGTGAAGACGTAATTAGACAAGGGGGCCATGTAAGAGCCCCAGCAAGCAGCAGCACTTGGCACCTTTGGCCATGTGGTTCTGTTTCTGGCTTTAGAGTCAAGGATATAGGAAAGGGGCTGTAGAATCTCCCTCTGTGGCTGACAGATGAGGCTGAGGCCGGGTGTGTGTCAGGAGTGTCTCAGCAAACAGGCCTAGAGAGGTCATTGTGTGAAGCTGCAAAGGTGTAGCCCGGATTGTCTTAGAGACCCCAAGATGTTGGAGATGCCAGAGACCTGGATACTTGCCAAGGAAAGCTGCTAACAGGGAGTGGGAACAGCCCAAGAGAGAGAAGTGTATTGCAGTCAACAAAGGTGAAAGGGGGTGGAGATTTAAAGAGAGCTTTGGCATCAGACATAGAGATGCAGAGTTTGGAGTTTGCCCAGCTGGTTTGTGGCCTTGTGTGGTCCAGTGTTTCTTCACCATGCTCCCTCTCCTCTCTTTTGGAATGGTAATGTGTGTCCTGTGCTGTTATAGATTGCAAATATGTGATCTGCATTTGCATTTTGATTTTAAAGGGGCTTACAGTTAAGAGATTACATGAGTCTTAGACAAAACTTTGAACTTAGGACTTTTTTTTTAAAAATAAATACTATAAGCTGTATGATCAGTCAAAATATTGTGGATATAGCTAAAACTCATTTATAATTTGATAATTTGTAAATAAAATCCTGTTTTAATACACCTTATATATAAGTAATATATATATAGCTAATTTCAAACTACATTGTTCTTTGATTTTTGTTTGTTTGTTTGTTTGTTTGTTTTTCGAGACAGAGTTTCTCTGTGTAGCCTTGGCTGTCCTGGAACTCACTCTGTAGAGCAGGCTGGCCTCGAACTCAGAAATCCGCCTGCCTCTGCCTCCCAAGTGCTGGAATTGAAGGCGTGCTCCACCACCACCCGGTTTGTTCTTTGATATTTTGTCTTCCAGATAGCCTTGTGAGGTAGGTTTTGGTTTTGCATTTAGCAATGAAGTAATTGAGTGAACTTAGGACTTTTAAACAGTGCTGCTACTGTGATAAACTACGGGGACTTTTGAAGTCATTTGGACTAAATGCATTATGCACTATGTTATGGCTACAAGTCTATGGGGGCCTGGGAGTGGACGACAGTGGTTTGAATGAGAATGTCCCCTATAGGATCGTAGGGAGTGGTACTTCTAAGAGGTGTGGCCTTGTTGGAGGAAGTGTGTCACTGGGGGCAGGCTTTGAGGTTTCGGAAGCTCAAGCCAGGGCCAGTGTCACTCTTTTTTCCTTCTGCCTGCCTACCCGGACGTACAACTCTTGGTTACTTCTCTAGCACCATGCCTGCCTATGTGCCTCCACGCTTCCTGCCATGATGGTAATGAACGAAACCTCTGAACTTGTAAGCCAGCCCAGTTGCTGTGAGCATGGTGTCTCTTCACGGCAACAGAAACCCTAACTAAGGCATTGGATTATATTAGAAGGTTTTAGCTACTCAAGATATTCACCCTTAGAAGCTTTTCTGTGTTCCTTTAAAAATCTACTTCTGTAACCCATCGAAGTTTGTTTTCCCTCCACTGGGTATCACCTGATATAATAGCAGTAGAAAGAAAGAAAAGTGGTCCCACCTTTTGGGACCACTTGGCTCTGTTAGTCAGAAGTGTCCATTTATATGTAGGTCTATTTCTGGATTCTTTTTACAACTGTGTAAGCAATCTTACCATGTGGCGTCATTATTCACTCAACTTTGTTTTTTTAAGATTGTTTTCATTCTTCTTGGTCTTTTGAATTTCCAAATGTATTCTGTGAGTTTTCAAAAGAACACTTGGGGCTTTGTTTGAGAGTTGATTTTAATATCTGGATCATAAATAGATTAATGGAGCCTTCTACAGAAATACAGAAATAACCCTACCAATTTATGCCCTGAACTTCTCTCAGTGTTTTGAGGATTTCTGCGTGGAGGTTTATTCATTTTCAGTAGGTTTTTCTACATTTTAAAGTACTCTGAGTACGGTGGCACACACCTGTATTCCCACCTATTGGGAGGCTAAGCTTGGAGGACTGTAAACCCCAGGACAGCCTTGGCTACATAGTGAGACAAAATGCAAAATAACATTGATATTATTATTTTATTGGTTTATTGGTATTATATAGAGATGCAACTGGTTATAAATAAAATTTAAAAATGAATCTTAAAAAAAAGAAAGACGTGTTTCAGTATTGACTTTTTAAAAAGCATTATTTATTTAACGTATGTGAGTACACTGTTGCTGTCTTCAGACACACCAAAAGAGGGCATCAGATCCCATTACAGATGGTTGTGAGCCACCATGAGGTTGCTGGGAATTGAACTCGGGATCTCTGGAAGAGCAATCAGTGTTCTTAACTGCTGAGTCATTTCTCCAACCCTCAGTATTGACTTTTTATTTAGCAAAATTTGTTTATATTTATCATTTTGATATTAATTCCACATATCTGAGATGTTTATAGGTTTTGTTTTGTTTTGTTTTTTTTTTTCATTATTTGGGACAGGGTTTCTCTGTGTAGCCTTGCCTGTCTTTGAACTTATTCAGTGGAGTAGTCTGGCCTCAAACTCAAGAGATCTGCCTGCCTCTGCCTCCTCTGCCTCCTCTGCCAAGCTCTGGACTAAAGGTGTGCACCATGCCTGCCAGGCTTTCTTCTGAGATTCTTTTGTTGCTGTTGTTTTGTTTTGTTTTTGATTTTTTTAAAAGATGGAACAAATAGTCTTTATTTATACTCTCTCAGTTTCATCCACACACCTTTGTGACAGTCTATTACACACGTTAGAATGGGAAACTGCACTTCTTTAGCGCACAAGGGTTCTAGCTAGGTTCTTCAAAGGAGGTACAGCTAGTGAGACTTGGAAGGCAAGCGTAACAGGGTGAGTAGAGGCCACACTAATGGCTGTTTTGTCTGTTGGCTGGTGCAGTCCAGAGGCACTTGGCTTTCCTGTGGCAACTGGAGCTGGGGGGGGGATGCCTATTCTCAGGCCTCATAGGCATGCAGAAGCAGCCTGCGGGCCAGCTTGCTGGCACATGCCATGGCTAAAGCTGAGCATGATCTGGGAGCTGACAAAGTCGTCAATGCTACCTTATTCCCAAATTGTAGCAGAGGCCTCGTAACTCATATCTTTCAGCCCTAGCGGGAGATTCTTTATAGTAGTGGAAGCAGCTCCCAGCCAGGCCAGTTCTATTAGTTAGTTAGTTAGTTAGTTTGTTTGTTTTAAATCCAATGTCTGGTCCATCAGTTCTGAGATTCTTAAAGCAAACAGTTGTGCTGTGTGAGTGATGATTGGACCAGCCAAGATCTCAAGATCTTGAACATAATTCGGACTAAGAGTAGAGCATAAGCCAGGTGTGTTGGTGCATGCCTTTAATGTCAGCACTCGGGAGGCAGAGGGCAGAGGGCAGAGGGCAGAGGGCAGAGGGCAGAGGGCAGAGGGCAGAGGGCAGAGG
>JADRCD010151994.1:15627-27299 GCA_019843815.1 Montemys delectorum
AGAGGGCAGAGGGCAGAGGGCAGAGGGCAGAGGGCAGAGGGCAGAGGCAGGCAGAGGCAGAGGCGGGCAGATCTCTGTGAGTTTGACTGTAGACAAGGGATACACAGGGAAACCTTATCTTTAAAAAATAAAAATGAAAGAGAGTAGAGCACGAGGTACCCTATTTCTTTTGTGCAGAAGTGCATACTATGTCAGTTCATGCATATAAGGTGTGAGTGTAAAGCCAGAGGACATGCTGACAGAACCTCTTACCTGCCTGTGATCTACAAGTAGGCTAGGCTGGCTGGTCAGTCCCAGCCCGAGATCTACCTGTCTCCACCTCAGCAAGAGCAAAGGGATGACAAGCACACAGCACTAGATCCAACTTTTTCATGTGGGTCCTGGGGGATCAAACTCAGGCTCTCAATCTACACAAGGCAAGCATTTTATTAACTGAGTAACCACCCTAGCCTTTTCATTCCCTCTGAATTTCCACATTCTTCCTGTAAGTATTAAGCTTACTATTGGTGTTTGGAAATAATCCTGATTGAAATAAGAAAAGACTCTTCTATTTGCTAAGGTTTTTATTTTTCATGGATTTTTAATTTAATTTAATTTTTGTTTTTTGGAGCCTCAGTTAAAATCATGTATAGTCTGTTAATGTGATTTTCAAAGTGAAATCGACACAGTCTTTTGAATGAACTCAATATAGTGAAGTTGATTTACCTTGCCTCATGCTGTGCACAACATGTTGCTTGATGGGTTGTTTATGCTTACTACACATGCTAACTAACCATCTACAGCTTGACTGTGGAACAAAAGATCTTTGAAGGGGGTTTTAAGAATGACACTTTTCACCTCTCATATATCTGGTAGGATTCACCAATAAAGCTTTCTAGACAGTGGTGCATTTTTTTGTTTGTTTGTTTAAAATAAAAGTCCAGTTTTAAATAGACAAATAAAACTTTGATCTTCTTTTTCTTCTTGTGTTGGTTTCAGTAAGAGTATTTTTAAAAAACGGAAATATGTCTGTTCTTCCTAAACCTTTTATTTCACTATTATGAAATCACTCATAATATTTCATATATTTTAAGGTTTATAGAAACGTAATCTAATCAAAATTTATGCCTCCCCCTTTTCTATGCGTTGCTGGGGCTTTATCAAATTTGTTAGTTCTGACAAATCACAAATTTCCAGCTTTGTTAATTTCTACTGTGTACTTTGGTTTTCTGATCCATTAACTGTGTCTCTTTCTCAAATGTCTTGAGGTTATAGGTGATTTTGAGCCATTCATCCTTCATAACTAATATTTTAAAACTACTTGTGTATTTTATCATACTATGGGGTTAACTTTAACTTCTAAGCTTTGATGTATTTGAATTTTTTATTATTAATAAAATACTTTCTGGTTTCCATTGTTCTTCCTGCCCCGACCCCCACCCAACCCGCTTTGGTTTTTTGAGATGGGGTTTTTTTGTATAGCCCTTGAACTCAGAGATCTGCCTGCCTCTGCCTCCCCAGTGCTGGGATTAAAGGTGTGCACCATCAGCTGCCCAGCTATTGTTCTTTCTTCTTTAACTTTCATTTCTTATTTATTTAGTTCCTTTGTGGTCAGAAAAAAGATTCAGTGGGCTTTCACTTTTTTGAAACATGCAGAAAGTTTACTCATGGCCCAGCAAATAATCAGCTTTGGTGAATGATCCATGCACAATGGTCATTGTTTTTATACTGCTGGGGACAGGCCTGTATAAGATAGCAAGTTTATAACTGCTATCCCCATGGTTTACGTCATTACTGACCATTAAGCTGTTTTTCACCAGTTTCTGAGAGAAGTGGGTTAAAATTAAGCAAAAATGGGATAATATGACCTCTTAAGAGCTTCACTCATCTTTTGCTTTAGTATATTTTGAAGCTGTTAAGTGCAAAACAAGTCGAACATTTTATTATCTAGTATTTGGCTTTCCCCCTATATGAGCTCCATGTTCTTTTCACTGGTAGTCCACTGTGAACACTCTTTAGGTCTGATGTCTTCTTGAATTTTGGATTGAGACAGGCTCTCATTATGTGGCCCCAGTTGACCTGGAACTCACTACATAGACCAGTTTGTTTTGAATTCCCTTGTCTTAGGGTGAAGAGACAATCATAACCGAGACAACTATTTTATTTTATTTTATTTTATTTTATTTTATTTTATTTTATTTTATTTTATTTTTTGAGACAGGGTTTCTCTGTGTAGCCCTGGCTGTCCTGGAACTCACTCTGTAGACCAGGCTGGCCTTAAACTCAGAAATCCGCCTGCTCTGCCTCCCAAGCGCTGGGACTAAAGGCGTGTGCCACCACCGCCCGCCGAGACAACTCTTACAGCTTACAGGTTCAGTCCCTTATCACCAAGGCAGGAAGGATGGCAGCATCCATGCAAGCATGACCTGACACTGAAGGAGCTGGGAGTTCTGCATCTTGTTCTGAAGGCAAGCAGGAGATTGGCTCCTGTGTGGCTAGGAGAAGGATCTCAAAGCCCAGCCCCACAGGGACATACTTTCTCTAATAAGGCTACACCTCCTAATAGTGCCACTAGCTGCACCAGGCAAGTGGTTTACCATTGAGCACTGCATCAGCTCTTGCCTTTACTTTAAAAGTTTTTGCTGAATAGGGAATTTTAAAGGCAGTTGCTTTCTTTTACCTTTCTAAAGACATCCTTTGTGGTCTGCTAAGTCACTGCTAGACTTCTCACTCACTTTATATTAGGATCTCAGCAGCTTTAGTATGCAGGAACTGCCTCTGTCCTGTTCATTGCACTTTTCTCTTCTCTTCCTGCTCTACCACCCTCATCTTTTCTCCTTTGCGCCACAGTCTTTTAAATTGCACTTTAGGCTGAATATTCTTCTTTTGGCCTTCCTGCTACTGTGAACTGTCTTTTACACATTATGCAACTTGCAATATGGATCTTCCATGTCAGTGTTTCTCAAAAACCTGTGGTTCATGACCCCTCGAGGGTGGAACGGCCCTTTCACAGGAGCCATTTCAGAAACAGATATTTGCATTGTAATTACAACTCACAACACTAGCACGACAGTTATAAAGTAGTAACAAAAATAATTTTATGGTTGGGAATCACCACAACATGAGGAAATGTACTAAAGGGTCACAGCTTTAGGAAGGCTGAGGGCCACTATTCATTCTATGTAGTGATGTTGATAGTGGGCTCTTCTGTACATTGGTTTAAGTTCCTTCCCTAGTCTTTGGTTCATTGTCTTCACTATAAACAGTAATTCTTCATTGACCGATGAAGATCTGGGATGGAGGCATGAACGACATGGCTTTTCTTCTGAGTATAGAGTAAGTGGAATCTGGCTAAAAACTTATCCTGGGAGGCTCTGCTAGAGCCTGACAAATACAGAGGTGGATGCTCGCAGCCAACCTTTGGACTGAGCATGGAGTCCCCAAAGGAGTAGTTAGAGAAAGGACTGAAGGAGCTGAAGAGGTTTGCAGCCCCATAGGAAGAACAACATCAACTAACTAGATCCCCCAGAGCTCCCAGGGACTAAACCGCCAACCAAAGAGTACCTACCCATGCCTCCAGCGGCATATGTAGCAGAGGATGACCTTGTCGGGCATCAATGGGAGGAGAGGCCCTTGGTCCTGTGAAGAAGGCTTAAAGCCCCAGTGTGGGAGAATGTCAGGATGGGGAGGTGGGAGTGGGTGGGTGAGTAAGAGAACACCCTCACAGAAGCACCGGGAGGGAGGATGGGAAACAGGGAAAGGGGATAACATTTAAAATGTAAATAAGGAAAATACCCAATAAAAAAAGAGAAAAAAATTATTGACTCTGTAATTCTTAATTTGACTTGGCAATCACCCAATAATCGATTCAGAGTCCTATGGATTTTTTTAAAAATCAGCTTTGGTACAATTACTATGTGAATTACCCATAACCCATTTTTCTACACACTAGACTGTTAAGCCCCCAGATGTGCTGGCCCAGGTTATTTCTGTTCCATCAGTCTGTCCTCGGGACATTTCACTGGGCCACATGTTCCTGTTCCATCTTGTCTCATGGAGACCTCTTGTTCTCCTGCCTTCTTTTCTCCTTCCTCTTTTTTTCCTCTCCTCCTTGTCCCTACCTGAGACCCCTAGCCTGGCAACTAAAACTCTGCCTGTTTCTATTTCCCCCAGTAATTGGTTATAACCACTTTTCTTTAACCAATAGCTTTAAGTTGGGGAGCAACAAAGGCTGGTGTACATAATAATCTGCTGGCCTTGGGCAACCAGATCTTGGGGTTCAGAATTTACCATTTGTACACTCAGCACCAGACCAACCCCCAGCAGGAATCAGAGGTGGATCACATGAACCATTTGAGAGCCTTCAGAATTCACAGGTAGGTTGAATGACTCAAAGTCTGCATGAATTTAATGAGAAATTTCTCTTAGGCTTCAGGGTCAACGGAGCTTGCTGCATGAATAAGCCCTGTTACTATCAGGAACTGCTATCAGGGATTGTTTTATTTGAATGGTGACAAGTTGGAGGGTTTTATGAGCGGCACAGAGAAGATAAAACCTGTTATTCATTGAAACAATTGTAACTGGTTCCCTGAGTTACAGTTGGGCAGGGATAAGGCAAACAGGCTGTGACTGACACAATAGGAAGCTGAGCATAGGGAAGTCAGCTTTAACTATAGGCGGAGCCCTCCTGAACTTTATTATGCTGGGCAGAAAACAAATCCGTTCTTCCTCCTGGAGAGCAGTACTAAGTCTTCCAAGACTACATCTATTTTAGAATCATTCATTCGTGAAGTAGACTAGAAGCAAGGCAGTTGTGTCTGCCTGGAAGAGCTCTGAGGGCCTGAGACCTGTGAAGAATTTCCTCCCAAGGATGAATACAGAAGATCCCAATTAGCTTATTTCACATTTTATTTGATTTTTAAAAGTGTTTTATTGATTCGTTGTGATTTTCACATCATACACCCCAATCCTACTCATCTCCCCGTCCCTTCATATCTGCCCTTCCCACCTCCCCCTAGTTAAGAGTGAACAAATGTTTGAGAAGAGAGTCAGTGGGAAATAGAAGATGGCAAACAAATACAAAATAATACAATTCTAATTAAAATCTTCAAAAAGAATAATTTTTTTTTGGTAGTCCTAAAACATGAACACTAGGAAAAAGGATCAGAGAATACAAAAAAGCTTCTGGGCAAACATAATGGCTGAAAGAAAAAAAAAAAGGTAAAAGATAACCTTACGAAATCTTTTAGAAAATACAACACCAGGAGAAGTAAAATTATGAAAAACAGGTTCTGTGAGAGACTGCTACTTTTTCTCTCGTGTGCGTGTGTGTATTCATTTTTAAAAAGTTTTATTTTTATTTTAAATGTCCACATACTGCTTTGCTTGCATGTTTGTGCACTGTTGTTTCAAATCCAGGACAAATGGCTGAGGTGCCTACTTAACATATCAAAGCCGACCTGGCCTTCAGGTTCTCCCAGTCTCTCATCTGTTACAGGGTATGGCCGTGTACCCTGCCCCCTACCCGGAACCCTTCAGCTAGGCTGCTCTTCCCTACGTAATTTAGCTATTTTGGTTAGCCAACACCATTTGCACCTTTGGCCCCATGGCTGCAGCATCTGGTTCCCCCCTCTCTCTTCTTCTTCTACTCCCTTACATGGCCCAGCTCAGTCTGGTCATATCCACTTTGTACTCTGCCAGATGTGTCTGCCTCTCTATATGCTCTCCCATATATCTATAAAAAAACTTTCTCCTCCACCATATCTAGGAGCAGTCCATGTCCTTTCTTTTATATTTCTTTTTAAAATTCATGCCACTGTGTGTATGCAATGTCTGCCAAGGCCAGAGGAGGGTGTCAAATCCTCTGGAATTGAGGTTACAGATACTTGCAAACCTCCACGAGGATGCTGGGAATAGAGCCTGGGTCCCCTTCTGAGTCTCCAATTCCATGTATTCCATGCCCATAAAGCTGTAGAAACTGGGCAGAACTCTCAGCATTAACACTGAAGAAAACAAAATCAAACAATAACAAAAACCTCCAAACCACTCTATGATATTTTAGAACACAAACATGAAAGAAAGGACCTAAATTTTCAGGGTGGACAGTCAAGTCATTTACGAAGGACATATACAAATAGAAACAAACTTCAGATCTTCAGGATGGTTAGGGGTAGGCTCACCTCAATCTTGTTTACCTCCCCCTCTAGATGTGTGTGCACAATTAATCTCAACTCTTACCCTAGGCCACTGAATACCTTTTAGAGTATGTCCATTTCTGATCCTTCCTTGCCACCTGCCTGGCCCGTGGAAAAGCATCCTGTCTTCAGAGAACTCACTTTATGCACAGCCTTCTTTTAGAAGGTTCTCCCCTACATCCCATTGTAAGTGAATTCTAGCTACCCTAAGGAAGGTACCTTATCATCTTGCTTTGTTTGAGTTGTTCTCACGAGCTTGTTTCAGAACTTGGAGGCAGAATAACTACACTATTTGCCTTCCATCTCTTCCTCCACTTTACTCATCTGAATATTCTCATTACAACACTTCTGGTGTTCCTTGTTGAGAGCGCAGATTACCTCCCCTCATATATTTACTCCAGTATCTCACTCTTATCCAGTTTGGCGTCTATGGTCATCACTTTACACATTTCTCTACAGGATTTTTTCTCTAAAGATTTATTTATTTTTTTTATTTTGTGTATGAATATGCTGCAGCTGTACAGATGGCCATGAGCCATCATGTGTGTGGTTGCTTTCCGCCACCCCCTTCCTCCGGCCTGGCTTGCTGCGGTGTAATTCACTGTAGCTGTTTTCAGACAAGAAGAGTGCAATCCAATCTCATTACGGGTGGTTGTGAGCTCAGGATCTTTGGAAGAGCAGTCAGTGCTCTTACCCGCTGAGCCATCTCGCCAGCCCCTCTACAGGATTTTTTTTAAAAAAAGATTTATTTTATGTACGAGTACACCACTGCTCTCTTCAGACACACCAGAAGAGGGCATCAGATGCCATTATAGATGGTTGTGAGCCACCATGTGGTTGTTAGGAATTGAACTCAGGAACTCTGGAAGAGCAGGCAGTGTTCTTAACCACTGAGCCATGTCTTTAGCCCTCCACAGGACTTTTAATGTTCTGCTCTGCACATGGAAAACCAGCTCTAGCTATGTCTCACTTCTGAATCTCTTGGGAACAGCTGATCGTGCCAAAGGCGGTGTGTGTTGGGGGTCTTAAAACAATTATGCTAAGTAGTTTCAAAGTCACAACTCTTATTTTCATGAGGGCTCAGAAAATTGCTTGGCAGGCCCACAGTTCTTGAAGGTGACCATTTTAAAATTATTTCTCAAGCTTCCAATATTTTCTAGAGGCCAGGCAAGCCAATGTCTGCTTCACACTTGACTGATAAAACAGAAGAGATTATGTGGAAACCCCCTAATCTTCCTACGACTTACCTGCAAGTGTCTGCCCTCGGAGCATTCTCTCCTATCATAATAGTACATTGTCTCCGTCTGTGTGCTGTGAGACTGTCAACAGTCTCCCCTTCACAGTCACTGGCCCTGGCTGCTGCTGCATTCTTATCAGCCTCGGGGCCCACAGTACCAATACTATGGCTTGAAAGACTGTCAGCAATGTTAATGACTCTCCTTCAGCATGCCCATCATACTACTCCTAGTAGTTCTGCAGCTGGACCTTATGGGTTCCTATTTCTACCACCCCCACCCTTATCCCTTCCAACCCACCAACACTATGTGGGAGAAAGGGGGTGTCAATATCATCAGACTACTTCCTGTTGATTAGGGACATCGAGTTACTTGAGGCAATTTTGATGTTTGTCGTCAGGATATGTCTAACTAGCAACTACAAGCAGCAGCAGCAGCAGCAGCAGCTGCACTCACACCTCTCTGGGGGCTCTTGGATTTGTATACCCTCTCAAGAGTCCCCAGAATTCCAAAAGCCACTTACTCACAAAAACTATCTTCACTCGGCAAACTCATGGCAAACTCAAGTCCCTGTCAGAGCACAAGGCAAACCAGTCTGCTGCTATGAATAATCTGAAGCAGTCCCATACATATCCCACACCTGGGATTAAAACAAAGACATATCCCCATAACATTTCTGTTTTTAAAGAAACCAATACTCTCACTACACAGTTCCCTTAAATTATCAACCTCACCAGCGACTCTTCACAGTAGCTCCTGTCCACCGACAGCCATGGATGCAGCTGAGAAGCCCTTCCTTGCAACACCATTTGCTTTTTCATGCCTCAGTGCTGATTTCCCGCCTGTCTTTGTTCCCTTCTGCTTTTGCTCTGCTGAAATTTCCAGATGTGACTGGCAAGGTTGCTTTCGATTCTTTCAAATATGAGTGACTGTGTCCAGTCCTGGCCTCTCCTGAGACACAGGTGTAGCTAGCTTCCTAAATGGCACTTTCACCCACATTTCTCAGGCATCACAGATTTAACAAACATAAAACAGAATTACAATCAAACTCAGGCTCCTTTGCTTCCTCATCATTCACTTCTGCTAGCCCCTCGGTGGTACCCCATCCTACCCACACAGCTCTTCATGTCTTCCTAGATCTTTAAGTCACTTTATGCCCCATATACTTAGGGTTCTTCTCTCTTCTGTGTCACATAGCCAAAACCTATTTTTGCTACTTTTAGGTGAAATGTCAACTCAAAGAAGACTAAGTATGCAATCACTCTAATGATAACAATTCTTTTTAACCCTTCTTGTCAAACTATTCTTCCTTGCCCATCACAGGCTTGTCATTACTGCAACAAATATGTGAGAGAAACAACTGAATCTCTTACTCAGGTCAAGAACTTGTATATAGAGATGGATACTCCTACTATTCAAATGTTTCCTGTACTTTGGAAGAATCAATGACTATCATCTGAAAAGAGTTCATACTTTACTTCCCAATCATGTTAAGTCTTAGTGATAGATAAGACAATTAAAAGAATAAAGGAATCTTACTTGAGATATACTTCATGGTGTGTCAGCTGTTTTCCTCTAAAAAAAACTTAGTATAGCTGAAATATACTAGTCTATTATGAATTCCCTAACTATGGATTGAAAATCTTTCATAAAACCTGTCACTACCAAGCACCTACATTTTCTGTACCTGGAGTAATAATCCTTACACAATAACTATCTTTAAAAGCACAGTCCCTGGGAAGTCGCCCACATTCCAGTTGAATGCTATGCATACAAGACTGTAAGGCAGCATAAACCAAACATGATGGCTTTACTAAACGCAAACCAAACCAGCCAACCAGCCAACCAACCACCTACCACCCCCAAAACAAACAAAACAAACACCCCTCTAAAACAAAACAAACAACAGCAACAACAACAACAACAACAGCAACAACAACAACAGCAACAACAACAACAACAGCAACAGCAACAACAACAACAACAGCCCTGCAAAGTGAGGAGGATACAAAAGGAACATGGATCTGGGAGGACTTTTAAAAAAGAAGTTATTTCCTTTACTCAAATAATACTATAATGAACACAGCATTTGCATAGTCCTAGACACTTTAAGCAATCTAAAGATGACTCAAAGAATATGGAAGGATAACATTAGCTATTATGCTATGCTACATAGGCACCCAGGCATCTGCACTGATTCTTGGAACAATCTCTAGATACTAGAGGGCTCTGTATCTATTCATCTGGTAGCCAACTTACTGTTGGCTGTACATGTTACATGTTACACTTACATGTTACACTGTAGCTCAGAGCAGAGTAAACATTTTCTTTAGAAATTATGCTTGAAATACATTACTTTTATATTACCACAATCCTTTTAAGTAAATATAACCTAGAATAGGGAATTTATAGAGATTAGATTTCTAAAATAGGTAGATTACTAAAATGTATTTTCATGAATAAATGATTTCTTATTTTTATATGAATAAAGTGATGTAAAATGAAAACAAAATTCACAACCAAAACAAGTATGCAAAACATTTTATTTATAACATCAACATTTTGACACGAAAGGTAGCCACTTTCAATTTCTCAGGAATGCCTAGAATCCAACAGTTCAGAAAAACTACTACTCAATAATTTTACTATAGGTAAAAGAAATGAATGGCTTTGCCTAAGGCAAATAACTTTATAAGCTTTGACTGTGTAGGAAAGCTAGCTTTTCCACAGTATGTGAATGGGATCCAAGTGTATTACAGCCAATTTACACAATAAATATGAGAATCATGTATATACGTCAACTGTGTAAGGCCTCACATTAACCCCTTAAACCAGTTACTCCATTCCATATGCAGCACTCTGTGTCACTGTGTAGACAATCTACCAATTCCAGTGGGACTGTCTGTCAACATAAGATCATATAAATAAAACACAGCAATGGGAAACACAGCCACTGAGTTTAAGGGACCAGATGGTGACTAACCAATAATAACTTAACCCACATCACTGTCACTCTAGGAAAAAGGAACCCCCAAATGTCCTAAACTACTCAGTACTTCTCTGACAGGATGAAAAAGGAAACTGCAAAGTTTAAATAATTAGAAAGCATCCTAAAATGTGTTACAGGAAGTAGGTGTTAAATTTCAGACTTAAATTATATTTTCTTATGTATTTCAACTTGGGGATAAACAACTATTAGCTCTTCTCAGTACATTTATTCTTGAGCATCTAAATCTAGTACAAATGTTGTGAAATTCACCCTGGCTACTCCTTACCATGCTCAAGTGCTGTTTTCCTCACGGAATTCCATCATATGCATCTATGTGTTGGGAGGCTAAACAGCACTTAAAGGATTCTCAAGAGAGATGTGAAATGTTGTAAGTCTCATCATTATCGACTGACTGTAGGGTCTGCCATTCAAATTCACCACAGCAGCCTCAAACACTGTGTGAAAGGAATGCATGTAGTTCCTACAGAACATACAAACTGAAGTCCAAAAGGCACAGAGTAATGCTGGTGGCTCTTTCTAGTCAGTTAGGAAATAATAAAAAGTCTGCATTATTCTTTCATAATTTAAATACTTAAGTAATTTCCACTTTTATTACCTTATAACAATGACTTCAAATTTACATTATTTTAAGTACCATTGTAATAGCTTAGAGTATAATACAGATTTGTGAATATCCCATCCAAAAATAAAAATTAAAAAAACAAAACCAAAAAAAACCCTCTTCACTATACATATATATATATATTATATATAAAAGTTATTCTCAAAAATAAGAACATAGAATAGGGACTTGGTACAGATCATTAAATCAAGTTTCTATTACCACAGTTATAATCCCCAAACCAATAGATACACAGCAATAATTGAAAGCAGTGCAAATATCTTTGGAGGTCAGGATAAAATTATAACACAAGAACATAAAGTCAGGAAATAGAAAGGTAAGCGCTTCAAGTACCAGGAGCAGTCTACTTGAGGTCCATCTTAGTGTTCACTGGGGCAGCCCTCCTGCTTCTACTTTTTCCTCTGAAACACATTGGCCAGCATGGCACCTGATGTTGTCAACTGGCCCATTTTGTTCAAAAACTTGGTCTTTGTGTCTTCACTCACTAAACTTGCAGCAATTGACATTGAGCTAGAAAAGAAAAATTTAAAATGAATGTAAAGCATTAAAAATTTAAGACGAGGCACATGTGTGGAGGTCAGAGGACAACTTGTGGTTCTTTCTACCATCAGGCATGGTGGTAGGTGCCTTAA
>JADRCD010151997.1:0-30878 GCA_019843815.1 Montemys delectorum
CATTCATTATATATTTTTAAATTTAAAAATACTCATCCTTAATTTATTTTATTATTTTTGTATTTGTTTTAAATTTCTACTTATAAAGCTTTACATTAGAAAATTAAATAGTAATATGTGCATGATAATAGTTTTCTCTTTTAAAATGTTTCACATTCATTAAATTAAGTTTTTCTGGAAAGTTAAGTGGCTGGACCTTTTTCTCTCTTTTATTAAGCATAGATTATTTTCTCATACAATATAATTTAAATAGAGTCCCCTTTCTTTTGACTCCTTCCAATTCCTCCCCACTTCCTCCCCAATTTAGATCTCCACCCTTTTTGTCTCCCATTAGAAAAGAACAACAACAGGCTTCTAGGAGAATTTTTTTAAAGCAAAATGTAACACAATTACATAAAATCTATCATATTCATGTTGAACAAGACAAAGTAACAGAAAAATAAGAGCACCCCAAAAGGAGGCACGAGAATGAGACACTCATTCATTTAGGTATTCAGGAATTCTACAAAAGTACTAAAGTGAAAGCTATAGTATATATGCAGAGGACTTATGGGTACCCATGTAGGCACTGTGCATGGTGTTCCTGTCTTTCTTAGTTCATGTTTGCTTTCCTCAATTGTTTCAGAAGGTCTTGTTGTGCTGTATTTCTCTTTGGCTCTTACACACCTCTGTCTTCTCTCCAGCAAGGTTGCCTGACCTATGAAGGGAGGGATTTGATGGACATTTGGTATTACTCTAGTTCTCTGGGCTATTTAGATTCTGATTCATGGTCACCCAAGCAGTGAAATCTATGAGTTGCTTCTTTCGGAATGGACAATAAACCAAATGAGACATCAGTTGGTTATTGAGTCAAGATTTGTGTCACTATGGTCCTAGCATATTTTGCAGGCAGGACAGATTGTAGATTAGTTTCCTGGTTCTTGGTGTTTCCTTTTATCTTTTGGTAGGCTGCATAGTACTTTTCTGTGGCCCAGACACTAGAACCTGAGAGTGAAGGTGTTACATAGGCACAAGCTTGTTCTCTGCATGTTCAGTGAGTTGACCTTGTGTAAGTTTTATATTTTGCACACAATCACAGATGCTCTATGTTTATATATTCATGTCCAGAGATCAGCATTCCAGAGCCCTCTTCATATTCTCAAGTTTTTACATTCTTTCTGCTTGTTCCCTAAACTCTGAAGTAGGTGTCTGATAAAGATGTTCCATCTATGCCTAAGGATTCAAAGCCAATTATTTTCAGCATTTTGAATAATTGTGAGTCTCTACACTAAACATTGTCTTCTGCAGTTTGAAGCTTCTCTGATCAATGTGGAGACCACATATAAAATGACACAGGTATAATCATAGTTGAGAAACTAAAGAATATGGATGGCTGCTGAAAAATGGAGTCTCACTTTCCTTTGGGAAAGTAAACAGTAGTAAAGTACCCATGTCTCAGTGGATATGTTCATGCTCATGAAAGATATAGACAGTGCTAATGGGATTCAGTGCATTATGTAAATAAAGGAAGAAATCAACTTGAAGTTGAAAAGCAGGAGTTTCTGGTAAGGAGCCTAGCAGAAATTGAAAAAGACCTGGTGTGAATTTCAAAAAACAAAAAACAAAACAAAACAAAACAAAACAAAAAACAAAACAGATTGTATACTATTGCCTCCCATGCCCAGTTCAGCCTCCGGCCTTTGGTGGCTTCTACCTTCTACCAGAGGTGGTAACCTAGGGAATTAATCCCAAAGACCTTCTGCAGACTATTGGCTTATCTCTGAAAGAAGTTGCCCGAGAAGTTCACGCTGAGATACAAGTATACCTGTGATGCCTACTGCTTGAGGACATCAGCAGACATCTGAGCTGTTGGTAACCTTTGTTCGTGATTCCCTCATGACTCCCTCCTGACTTTCCTGACTTCTCAATGTTTTTGTTATGCAAATATTTTATTTCTGGAGGTCTCAATTCTTATCTGCCTATCTAAGCTCAAAACAACCCCAAGTAAAGTGACACCTTGATAGAACTCTACTTGGTGTCCGCCTATTTGTTCTCCGACTCGTTTCATTTTGCAGGTCCTGTCTGACCTCCAGTCTGAAGAGACCCACAGACCCAAGTGGAACTTCGGGAAGGATCCACTAAGATGGTGCCCGAACAGGGACAAGGAGAAGGACATAGCCACTCCACATGGGAAGAAATGAATGCTAGCGCTAGCAATTTTGTAGAGGTCCGTGTAGGAAGGCTGCAGGGTTAGGCTGAATAGTACTGACCTGGTATGTGATTCACCTAGTGTTTTTGACAGTAGAAATGGGGTCAAGTGTGTCAAAGGTAGCTATTCAGAATGCAGACAAGTTACTCAGAACAAAGGGGGTCAGGGTTGAGAAAAAGCACTGATGGATCTGTCAGAAAAGAGAAACTCACTGTCCTTGGCTAGAAGGACTGACCAAGATAAATAAGAAATCTTGGGAGGAAATCGGAAAGGCCCTCAGAAATAATAAGATGGATAGATTTCCCCCTCAGCCTTTGGGGGCTGGTCATGGATATCATGGAGGAAAATGAAAAAAAAATAAACGGAAGGATAAGCTTTCAGAAAGCAAACTGAGTTTGACTAGCTCCGAGATTACTACGGAAACAGATAGCTCCTTGGTAGACTCCAGTATGGAGAGTGAGGAGGATCAAAATACCTTATCAGGCTCAGATATGGTAGACAAGGAGGCCCAAATTACTTCTGCAAAAGGCAAACTCACTATGTCTCCTGAAAAGAAACAGCATTTATATGCAAAATCTGCTTCCTCCGAGATAAGAGACAGGACTCTAAGAGGGTCGCAATTAAGTAAGCTGGACCTTGAAATTAAGCTACAGGAGTTGAGTGATGAGCTGAAGGACGTAAAGACACTGACAGGCAAAAGGAAAGACAGCTATCAGGAGGCGGGACGCTTGCCCTTAGAGAGGGCATTCTGTCAGGCTCGTGAGAGCGGACAGGACATTTCCGAATTGCTAACGTTACCGGTGGTAGAACACCAGGATCACAATGAAGTATACAGATATTATCAAGCTTTGGATATTAAAATTACTAAGGATCTAAAGGAGGCAGTTACTCGATATGGGCCTAACTCGCCGTTTACTCAGGCATTATTGGATAATGTCATAGATTATAATCTAACTCCACAAGATTGGAAGATTTTGTGCAGGGGATTATCTGGTGTGGAACTGGGAATGGCAGGAAGCTAACAAGAAAATGGCTGCCCTAAACACTCAGTCAGGCAATCCAGATTGGAATCTAGACATGCTTCTAGGGAAAGCTCAGTATGAAGGGAATGCTAGACAAATTGAGTACCTCGCTTCGGCATTTGCCCAAATTGCAATGGTGGTTAGAAAAGCTTGGGTATAATTACTCACAAGAAGTGAAGGTGGCAGGAGTCTATCTGGAATCTGACAGGGTCCAGAGGAACCTTTTCAGAATTTCCTGGCTTGATTACAGCAGGCTGCCAGCAGAATGCTTGGAAATTCCTATATGGATGGTCTGCTTATCACGCAATTAGTCTTTGAGAATGCTAATTCAATGGGCAGAGTAGTTGTTCTCCGAACAAGGGTCAAATGGATTTATCTGGATATTTTCACCTTTTTGCAGATATCGGGCCTTCCTATAATCAGGGTTTAGCTGTGGTAGCCTTATTGCAAGGTGCTACAATTCCAGAGATTCTGTCACAAAGGCAGGAAAAGAAAAGAGGCTATTCATGTGGAAATATTAACCATTTTAAAAATGAGTGTCCTGAAAAATCAGGAAATGCAGACAGACAGCAGCCAGGTGCTGCAGTGAGAGTCTGTGCTTGTTGTAAGAGAGGAAATCATTGGGCCAAAGAGAGTCGAATTAAAAAGGGTTTTCAATACAATACCTGGTGAAAAAGGAGTCCAGGGGCCAGCCCTGGGCCCCGTTCTTAAAACAGCAGGCAATATATTGGGCCATGAGGCTCCCACCAAGCCAGGAAGATCTGTATCTGAGCTCTTCACAGTCACCCCAGGATGTGCAACAGTGGACCTATGTTCCACCTGTCACACAGTACTACCACCAGAAAGGTTTTTGTCTCAGATCCTGTGGCCTTAGCTAAATGGGATCACGATAATTTCCACCTGTCTAGCCAGACTCTGAGGCTCAAACATAAAATTTCCAAAGATCAAGCAAGGATGATTGTTAAACAATGCCCTAAGTATGTTATTTTAACTCCAGTACCACATTTAGGAGTGAACCCAAGAGGCCTTATGCCCAATCAAATTTGGCAGATGTATGTAACTCATTATGCAGAATTTGGAAAGCTTAAATATATACATTTCTGTATTGATACTTGTTCAGGATTTATGTTTGCTTCCCTACAAACAGGAGAAACCTCTAAAAATGTAATTGATCATTGTTTACAGGCCTTTAATGTTATGGGTTTACCCAAAGTAATTAAGGACAATGGGCCAGCTTACACTGGCAAAAACTTTATTTCTTTTTGCAAGGATTTTGGCATTATTCATAAAACCAGGACCCCATATAACCCTATGGGTCAAGGAATTGATGAGTGGGCACATCGCATGTTTAAAAACTGGATTTTGAAAATGAAGGGGTGGGGATATCTGTTCCCTCTGAGGTCTCCAAAGGCATACCTTGCCTTTGTGCTTTTTATTTTGAATTTTTTGCAGGCTAACATCAAAGGTCAGTCCACTACAGACCAACATTGGCATCCTAACACTTCAAGTTCATATGCCATGGTACGTTGGAGGGATCCACTCACCAATGCTTGGCATGGACCAGACCAGACCCTGTTTTGGTCTGGGGCAGAGGGTCTGTATGTATTTTCTCTCAGAAAGAGGATGAAGCACAGTAGCTTCCTGAAAGGCTAATCTGTCAAGTGGATTCAGAGCCACAGCCTTCTTATCAAGTGTGCTTAAATACACTGCTGAAAAGTCTTTTTTCTTTTTTCTTTTGTTTTATTTTTAGCTGACAGCATTTTCTGACAGCTTTGCATGTGCTTCTTCCCGTTTTACCCAAAAAACTGTTTGTTCCCGAAGCTAAACAAACAATCAATACACCGGGTCATGCCCAGAGCAAAAAGGTTTGGCTGATGCAAATCCTAAGTTGCTAGCCTGACTTACTCAAGGTCTTCGCTACCTCTGCAGTATTTGTATTCCAAAGTCTGGTGCATCCCGAGGTTACTGGCCTAACCCTACCAATTTATATTTGAATTTAACCCAGTTCTCTAGGTTCCCAGAGTCAGAAATGGTAATTTGCAACTGAGTCAGAAGACTACACCCATCCCCAACACAATGGCAGCTCTGCAAGAACTTCAGAAAAGGCTGTTTTCAGAGAAACTGTGGCAACTTATGGAGTATGGAGACATTAAAGGCCTATCTTGGCATTAGCTGTGCAGATGGAGGGTGCATTATGGAAGCCTGTCTCATCGGGTTAGGTGTCTGGTGGATATCCACCTAAGACAGAGGCACACACCAAGTGTCTGTTTTTGAAAAAACATATAATGAGCCCGGGTTTGCAGTGTCAAACTAGATGCATGTGACCTCAAGGACAGGTAACGATATCTGCCAGAGATACCAAATACACAGGTTATTTCTGTCTAAGCACTGTAAAAATTCCCATGCAAAACTGTGCTGTTTATTTATGCCTTAGTCCTGCTTTTTTCTAAACGAAAAGGGAGGAAATGTTGCCTCTCATGCCCAGTTCAGCCTCTGGCCTTTGGCGGCTTCCACCTGAGGTGGTCACCTAAAGAATTAAGCTGAAAGACCCTCTGCAGACTATCGGCTTATCTCTGAAAGAAGTTGCCTGAGAAGTTCACGCTGAGATACAACTATGTCTGCAACAATGTTGGTGACCTTCGCTCATGACTCCCTCATGACTCTTTCCTGACTTCTCAATGTTTATGTTATGCAAATATTTTATTTCTGGAGGTTTCAGTTCTTACCTGCCTATCTAAGCTCAAAACACCCCCAAGTAAAGAGACGCCTTGATAGAACTCTACTTGGTGTCTGCCTTTTTGTTCTCCGACCTATTTCATTTTGCAGGTACTGGCTGATCTCCAGTCTGAAGAGACCCCCAGACAAGAGTGGAACTACGGGACGGATCCACTCAGTATATATGTGTGGATTTTTCATAAAGAATTTAAAAGCATAAAAATGAAAGAGAGGTTAGATTAAAATAATGCTACAAGCATTTTAACTTTAACGAATCTGTAAATTTCAGCTCACATAAAAAATAATAGGCTTCATTATGCCATTTCATATTCACCCTCATTGCTCTTTTTAGCTGTCTCTTTTTAAGCCTATTCACTATTCTAGATATTGTGCATAAGATAATGCCCATTTTCCCTTTTCAGTCTGGTTTGTTATACTTAACCTGATGATCTGTAGTTCGACCTATTCCTGAAAATCACATAATTTCATTCATGTTAATGAATAAATAAAATACTATTGCATATATTTACAAAAATGCTTTTATCAATTTACTTATGAATTAAAAATTATGTTGTTACCATGTCTATGTTATTGAAGAGTATTACAAATGTGTACAAGTCAAATATTTTAGTGGGAATCTGAGATAGTTTATAGACATATGCATGTGTCTGTGCCCTTGTCTCTCCCTCTCTTTCTTTGTCTCTCTGTGTCTCTTTCTCTGTCTCTGTATCTTTTTCTCTCTCTGTACTATGTCTCTCTGTCCCTGTCTCTGTCTCTGTCTCTGTCTCTGTTTCTCTCTCTCTCTTTCTCTCTCTCTCTCTCTCTCTCTGTGTATGTGTGTGTGTGTGTGTCTTCTCAAGGATATATAGAGAGAAATTTTATGCTTATAATTTGATATTTATTTATTATTTTAGTTACTTATATTCAAAACATTATTCTTCTTCTAAACCCCTTTGCAGAGTTCTTTCAACCATCCTTCCACCACTTTAGCCCTGAAAGCATGCCTCACATACCCTGCCACCATGGCATTAAGTCTCTACAGGAATTGGGGACATCCTCTCCCACTTAAGTCACACAAGACAGCATGTGCTATATATGTGCCAGGGGCCTTGGACCAGCCTGTGTATGCTTTTGGTTGGGTGCTCAGTCTCTGAAAGCTCCCAGGGGTCCAGGTTACTTGACACTGTTGGTCTTCCTATAGAGTTGCCATCCTCTTCACTTCCTTCAATTATTCTTCTAATTCTTCCATAGGAGCCCCAGACCTCCATCCAATGCTTAGCTTTGAGTTTCTACATTTTTCTCAATCAACTGCTGGTAGAGCCTCTCAGAGGACAGTCATGCTAGGCTCATGTCTGTAAGTGCAACATATCACCAGTTATAGTGTAAGGAACTGGTGCCCGCTTGTGGATGGGTCCCAAGTTAGGCTAGTCACTGGATGGCTGAGAGTAAAAACAGCTAAATCTGGAGACTTGTTAAAAAGTTCACGTTCTTTCTTGTAAGGGCACATAGGAATGTTTTGCTTTTAACATACAAACAAAATCACACATTAGAATTTCAACCATTTATTCATTTATGTGGGAGTAAACTAATGACCCTCAAGGTAAAGTTATTAAGAGACTTTCAATAAGATGAAACATCACCAAACCAAAATAGATGGACATAGATGACTATCTGTGTTATGTATTAAGGCTTATAAGAGCTCATCATCAAAATTATAATTCATGTTTTCAGATCCAATTTATTATCAGTATTCTATTTTCATTATAAGAATTATTTTGATGGTATACATTCAATTTATATTTCTGTTCTGTGACTGATATCACATATATTTTATAACATTTATGAAAACAATAATCATAGGCAAATTTATCCATGTAAACATATTTCTTTGAAATTCTGCAGAAGAGAAAATTCTGTATTAATTCTTGTATAACAAGAATCCCTCATGTGCATGTCTATTAATAAAGGATATTACAGACTGAATGAAAAGCTTACAAAATTGTTGGAGAGGCATGGTAATACAATTTGTATGCAGGAAACCAGGAAGCTACTACTGACAATAAGAGTTTAGGAAACTCCATGAAATATCTGTTTTAGTCACAGCTGTAGCATAGTCCTAAAGTTCACAGATGATGGAGGAACACAGGGTGAGGCCATCTTGCAAACACAAAATGTTTGTCAAAAGCCATGTCTCTGCTGTCATCATTGCCACAGGAAGAATTATACCTTATTTGTGCTTTCCCAGTTCACAGGAGCTCATTTTGTCAAAATTAAAATGATATCTATCAGCCAAAAAATAACTACAGGGTATACTTAAGTTTAGGTCACAAGTCAATGCTGTCCAAGAAGTGTCATTGCCCATAACAGAACAGATGATTTGGATGGATGTTGTGGACTTAGCATTAGGGCCATTGGCAACACTACACAGTACAATTTGAAGGTAAAAGAGAAAGAAAAAACAACCTTCAGTGGTGAATTGATGGTGTCAGAAGACCCAAATAACAGTGAATCACAGTTTAGAGACTTTGATCTAATAGGAAAATCAAAATATTTAGGACAACAAAGAACAGGTAAAATAGACTTGTTTGCTTTTTTTTCCCACACTCATAGTTGTTTTTTCCAATCTCATTCCCTATTCACAACTTTTCTTTTGCTTTCACTACAAAGAAAACGTGGACATGCAAACATACTTATTATGTAAAATAAATAATATTTTCTGAAAGGGAGGAGGCTAAAAATACTCTAGATCAGAGAGATAACTGTTCACAGAGGAATTGAGAAGCTGAAAAATAACAGTGATCTTGTTCAAGGACTGTAGGCTTAGACCTTTCAAAATCTACTTTAATAAGGGTACTTAAATGTTTCAACCTCTGTTCTAGCCCACTTATCAAAGGTAGGTGAGAAGAATGGATATTATTAAACGGGAGATGTAGACCTGTCTAGAAGTAGTTCTTTCAGATGATTCCAAAGAGGAATTGGTCACATGGGCTTAATCCAGAAGAAAAGACAGGGCTCAGAAGAATGGGTATGAATCTGCAGAAGCAACAAGAAACAGTCAAAATATCACAAGGACACAAAGTTCGTTTCTTTCTATAAAGTCATAACAAGCAATATCAGTGAAGACCAACAAAGTATTGCAAAGAGAACCAATGCAAGAATAACCTCTCACTCTGTTATATTTATATACTTTCTAAACATCACACCACCACTCAGGTGTCTGCTCCAGCAAAATATCACATGCCCGTTTGCAAGACAGCTTCAAGAAAACACTATCTGTCTGTTCCAGTAAAACATTTCACATTTTTGCTTTATCCTCTCAGCTGTCTGCATCAGTAAAACATCCTCTCATAAGACATGTTCCAAAAATCATCATATAACACAACTGAGTTTCCAAAGAAATAACGAATTTCTACTTCAAAAGATACAACCATTATTGTATTTCCTCTGAGATTTTCATCTCTGATACAGCATTCTGCACTAAACACTACCTGTTCTACACTAGACTCCATAGAAGGGAAATTATTATCATTTAATATATAAAAAGTTTTAGATTGATCTTATGAAAACAGAATATGTAGAATTCAGTTTATTATATAAGCTTGTTCAATTGTATTTTCTCTTATCATTGTTCCTTCCATTTTATGCTCTCCAGTAGTAATCATTCCAAGCTTATGTATTTATGTATATTATATTTTTCTTATTTAAAACAAATTTTTATGTTAAATATATTTTGATCATATTTTGCACTCCCCCAAGTACTTGTAGGTTCTGTCCCCATCCCATCTCACACATCTTTAAGAACTCTCTCAAAAAGAAAGAAAGAAAGAAAGAAAGAAAGAAAGAAAGAAAGCCCTCATAAACCATCACCACTATCCCAAAATCAAGAAAACAAATAAAACTACTCCCAAAAGGAAACAAAACATTCAATTGTAACCAAATAAAATCTCACATGCAACATGTACACGTTTGTGTACATGTGTGTATGCTTGCATGCACAAACACACACATACATACACACACACACACACACACACACACACACACCCCACACACACACATACACACATGCACATGCACACACGCAAACACACAGAGGAAACTATAGAGTCATTATATATTGCTCAAGTAATGCTGAACATGAGTTCAGTCCTAGAATGTTTAAAATTCCTAGAGTCTTTCTATTGGAAATTTTTCCTCTCATGACAGATATAAGTGACTATATTTACAATCATCCACTCATTAATATTTTTAAACATGACAAAATGAATATAGTAAGATATAACAAAATCTATTGCTTTGGAGTTGCACAAGACAAGCCAATAAAAACACTAAACTAAAAGACATTATATCAACAAAGAGTACCTGGTCCAGACTTTTGCAGGTCCTATAAATTCTACCTCAATCTCTGGGAATTTATATATGTGTCAGTCATGTTTTTTAGAGGATCTACGTTTTATTGGTGCCTCCTTTACCTCCTATTCTTACATATTTTTGGATTCCTCTTTTGCCAGGATTCTCTGAGCTTTGAGGGAAGGGATTTGATAGAGACATCCCACTTAGGGCTGAATGTTGGATGTTGGTAGTTTTCCAATATGCTGCAGAAGGAAGTTTCTCTAATGGCAATTGAAAAAGACTCTGATCCATGATTATAGCAGAATACTATTGGGGTTATTTTATCATTATATTTTTCCTGGTTTTGGACTAGCATTATTTTATTTTTCCCCTAGAACCTTGAGCTACCTAGTAGCAGGTTGCTGGTCATGAATTTAGTGTCTGGTGTGGTTTCCATCTCATGGAATGAACCTTATATCAGATAAGTTACTCGTTGGTCATTTCCACGTTTGTCCTACCATAAGCTAACATATCTTGCAGGCAAGATTGCACATAAAGGGTTTGTGGCTGGCTGATTGTTTATGTTACTCTTTTAATGGTTTACTGTTAATGTTGGTTTTATTTTCTCAGACAAAATGGTAAAATGATAGCCATATCCAACCTGTAGGAATACATGGTTTGGACTGATCCCCGAGCATTTCCTTCTCTATTTTAAGCCTAGAAGTTTCTGGCCTCTGTAAAATCCAATTTCCCAAGCTCACTGATTCAATCTGGGTTCTCTAGGCTTCTGACTGAATTGTTCTGCATGGCCTCAAAATAACTTTGACAATATCTTCTAATCATCTGGTTCTTTCTCATTCTCTGCATAGTACTGTAGTCACTTGAGTCTAGTTTATTCTCCTGTAACTTGTCTGTGTAAAATTAAAAAAAAAAGTCACATATTCATGTAGCCTACCACCTGCCATAGCACACACCTTTCTCTATACTATTCTTTAAGTAGCTTCTCTTTCCTGTGTGTACCGTAGAGAGTTGGGCATGTACTATCTCTGACTTATTTTGTCAAATCTTTCTCTGATTAGTCACTGTGTCTGTCCCTCAATTAGATGTCATTGTTTGGGATTAGAGATGTATACTAAAGTTGTATTCCTGCCCGAGACATTAAAGCTGCAAATTCCAGCTAAAGGGATTAAAGGTGTATGGAATGTGAATTCCAGCCAGATCTTAACTTTGGATGTGATCCCTTGCCAGGAGAGCTGTGCAGCTGGATAGAAATTCTTCTATAGTGGGCAGAGTACCTTCCTATGCCAAAGACACTGAAACACAGGAGTAAAGGCTCCATGTAGGTACCAGGTAATCATCTTTGTGTTCAATATAGTTGCTGTCTTCATCAATAGGGACTTGCTGCCAGTTTGTTGAGTTCCACTTATAGTTTTGGCAGTAGCCTGTGCTGTGCCCAACAACTTGAATTGGACTTGATATATTTTTTTAATTATTTGTTATCTCATTCATTTGCCTGGAATATGCTCTGTATTTCAGTTTCTATTTTTGAGTCAAGGGGCTAAGGTCATAAAATGTTGATTCATGGAATCATAAAAAGAGAACTTGAGGAAAAAGATTAAACTGATTATAGTTTCTAAGGAAGTAGCTTATGCAAATTAAAAACTAGATGTTGGTCTGCAAGAGCTATTTTTAGCAGAATACAGAGCTATAAACTTATATCCACCATCTACTCCTCCTCATTCTTCTGTCACTTCTACTCATCACTTCCTCAGGATCTTTCCAAGATGAGGCCAGATCGCATCAATAAATATTTTAATTTCTACACTATCAGATTTCTATACTACCACTCAACTGCACCTTAATATTGCTTTCTGTCCCTGCATCCCCTCCCTCCTTTCTTTCCCCACTTCATCCCTCCATTTCTCCCATATTTCCATCTATATAGATATCTATTACTTTTTTCAAAGTGTATTTCTGAGTTCTTGACAAAAAATTAGGAGTCCATCTTTGTTTTATTCATATAAAGTTTAGAATTACTCTTTCAAGATGTGTAAATAGTCATGTTGGAATTTTGACGAGGGTTGAATTGAATCTGTTGCTTTAGAAAGGTTGGCCATTTTTACTATGTTAATCCTACCAATCTGTGAGTATGAGAGCTTTCCATTTTGTGATATCTTCTTCAGTTTCTTTTTTCAAAGATTTGAAGTTTTTTATTATATAAGTATTTCACTAACTTTAGCAAAACATTTGTGTGTTTGTGGCTATTCTGAAAGGTGCTTTTCCTTCCATGATTGTTTTCTCAATCCATTTATTACTTATATATAGAAGGAATATGGTTGGTTTTTTGTTTGTTTGTTTGCTTTTGTTTTGTTTTGTTTTTGGTGGTGGAGGTGGTGATAGCAGAGGAGATAGTTGTTTGGTTGTTAGGTTTTCTAGTTTGTTTGTTGTAGTTTTTTGTTTTGTTATTTTTTGTTACTCTTGTATCCATCCACTTTGCTGAATGTATTTGTCAGATGTAGGAGTATGTCATAGATAGGGTTTTCATTGCAATGAAGAGATAACAGAACTGCCGAAGGCCAGCCGATCTGGGCCTCCCTCAACCCATGGGAGAAACAGGGTCCTAGTCAGGCCAATGAGGCGTAGGCAAATAGCTGACACAAGGGTATGTGAATATGAATGTATTTGTGCAAATATGGAGTCAAGTTTACATAGCCTGACTAAAAAAGGGTTCGAAAGAATAGGGTGGTACAATGGTCAAGATACATCAAACAAGGTACATGTACATAGTCTTTAGTTAGGAACATAATGGGTTGGCAGCAAAGTATGTATACAAGTTAATTTGACAGGAACTGAACAGCAATTGCAAACTAAAAGAAAGTTAGCTCTGACTAAGGTCACCTTGGTCTAGAAGCCAGGTGCAAATAGTTCCTATTCAGTTTATTGTTTTGCTTACAGACTGGGTGGGCCTAGTGAGTTCCTCAACTATGCTAATTTTCTGGGCTAGCAGAGGTTAGCCCCAGGGGATCCTTTTTAAGCTAGTTCCTTGGAGTCATTCAACTGCAGATCTAATGTGGCTTGCCCTAAATTTACAGAGAATGAAGATTCCACTTGACCTTGCCCTGGGATAAGTCTCCATTCTGTAAGCTTCAATGCCCTACCCCTACATTATTTCCCTAACAATGCCAGAGGCAATTAGTCTGGGTGGGTAACATTCTTTACGGAACTTCCAGGCCAGGGTTTGGTTAGGAAGTTGGAACATTGATAAAAGGTCAGAGAGAAATGTCCGATTTTTTGTCTAGCTGTCATATTTTGGTGGGCATCTAGCACAAGAGTACGAGGACGTATCTGGGCTACCTCTGAGTTAGGGGGTGGCAGGCGACAATTTGGGTGCAGGAGACTGGCTTTCTTTAAGCTTAAGCCTCAGATACTGTGGTTATGCAAGGTCTGCATGGCACAGAACCAAGGCAAATGTTATAATTGGACAACATTTAATTAGTGCTAGTTTACAGGTTCAGAGATTCAGTTCATTATCATCATGGCAGGAAGCAAGGCAGTATCTAAGCAGATACAGTGTTAGGAAGGAGCCAAGAATTCTACTTCTTCCAAAAGCAAACAGAAGACTTACTTCTAAGCAGAGAGGAGTATCTCAAAGCCCACCCCACCCTTAGAGTGAAATAGTTTCTCCATCAAAGCCACAACTACTCCAACAAGGAGTACTCCACAACTAATCCTAACAGTGTTAATGAAAAGTATGAAAGATATAAAAATAAGTTTTTTATGACCCTTAACAGACTGAGCAGAACTAAGAATGCAGGTCAACCGGTTCAGAGCTCTGGTTCCAGGAACTTGGCTTAACTCAGAGCCTCAGGGCTCTGGTTCCTGAGACCAGCCCCTCCTGGCTGAACTACAATAAGGGCAGAACTAAGAATGAAGATCAACTGGTTCACGAGGCTCTCCACCCTGACGATGGGTAGATGAAGATTACATTCCTACAATGAATATGTTCCCCTCCCTAACTGACTGAATACCTTGGGTTGGAATTCCCCCTCACTCCTCCTAGTTTGTGGTTTTTCCCTTTAAATACCCCTTGTTCTTTGTGCTCGGGGTCGAACCCCTCTGGCCTGCTAGGCTGCATGTTCGACTCCAGATCTGGCTTCCCCTGAATAAATCTCATGCGGTTGCATCAAGATCGATCTCTCGTGAGTTACTGGGTGGTCGCGTCATCCCGAGACTTGAGTGAGGGTCTCCCGAGCTCTGGGAGGTCTTTTATACTCTGTGGGCCAAACATATTCAAACCACCACAGAACGTTCTGGTGAAACTTTTAGGGTCACTAATGTATAGTATCATATCATCTGAAAAAGAGAACTTTGACTTCTTCCAAGTTATATCACATTGATGTCCTTTAGTTGCTTTATAGCTCTAGCTAAAACTTCAGGTACTGAATTGAATAGACATGGAAAAAATCTTGTTCATGATTTTATTGGAATTTATTTTGTTTATCTGCATTTAATTTGACATTGGCTATTGGCTTCTATAAATTGTCTTAATTAAGTTTAGGTATCTATAACTTATATAGATATCTATAAGCATATAAATACTTATAAGTTTAGGTATTATAATTAAGTTCCGAGTATCTAGGACTTTTATCCTGAAGGAACATATTTTATCAAAGGCCTTTTGCTTATTGCACCAAATGAGATGATCATTTTTTTTTCTTTTAGTTTCTTTAACTGGTGGAGTACATTTGCAGATTTTTGTATACTGAAGCATCCTTGCATCTCTGGGATGAGCCTACTTGATTATTGTAGATGATCTTTTTTATATGTCTTAGATTTAGTTTGCAAGTATTTTATGGGGTATTTTTGCTACTAAGTTCATAAGTGTCTGTATTTCTCTTTCTTTCTTTGGTCTTTACGTGGCTTGGATAACTGTGACTTCATAAAATGAATTGGGCAATGTTCCATCTGTTTCTAATTTGTGGAGTAATTTCAGGGGTATTAGCATTAAACATTAACTCTTCTTTGAATTTTTGGGAGTTGAAAGGTTTTAATGACTGCTTCTCTTTCATGAGATATTTTATGTCTATTTATCTGTTTATCTGATCTTTTTTTAATTTTAGTATGTGGTAACTCAAAATGTTATTCATTTTTTAGACTTTTCATTGGATGAAATGTAGATTTTTAAAATATGTACTTGTGACTTTATGGATTTCTTCTATGTCTGTAGTTAATATTCAAATTCTTAATTTTTTTACATTGAGAATTCCCTCAGTTTGTGTTTTGTTTATTGGTTATATTTGCATTTGCAGCTATTGAACAATGTTATTTGTTTTCTTCAACTTTTTCTTTGTGTTTTTGTATTTCTTTAAGGGATATATTTATTTCATCTTCAAGGATTTCTCTCACATTTATAAAAGATATTTTATTGGTTCATTCTCTCTCTCTCTCTCTCTCTCTCTCTCTCTGTCTGTCTCTCTCTCTCTTTGTGTGTGTGTATGTGTGTCTTTCTTTCAGCTATGTTGGTATATCCCGTGTCTTATGTGGTAGGATATTTGGACTCTAATAGAAACATATTTCCCTGGCTATTGTTGATTATTTTTATTCTGGCATCTAGGCATCTGTGTTTGGCCTGGTTAAATGTCTAGATACTGATTTCTGGATTCGTTTTTGTCTGGGTAGAGGTTTTGTTTTTTAGTTTCTGTTTCTACTCTGAATTCTCAGAGTGCAATGGTTGTATGTTTCATATTTTCCTTTCCTGTTTAGCTTTTGGGTTTATAGGAAATGCCTACTGGTATTAGAGGGTGGGCAACTGAGATAAATTGAGGAATGAAAAGTTAGAGAAGAAGGATTTTTTTGATCCCATAGTGATGGGGCAAAGAAATGAAGGTAGTAACAGGTTTCCTTCAATGGGGCTGGGGATGATACTAGAAGGATTGGATCTCAGGAGCAGTATGAGTGTTGAACAAGCATGTCTTCAGACAGTTGTTCAGGAAAGAGCAGCACTTTGCTTAGCAGGAAGGGAATGCTACACTTGTGGTTTGGAGCAAAGCAACAAGTTAGGGAAAAAGATTAGAAGGAGATAGCTTGTGGGATTCACAGAAAATGTGGGCAGGGGTGAAGCAAGGTTGCAGCTGATGATCTGCCACAGTACTAGTGAGGAGACTGAGGGACTGGTTTTGGTGGAACAGAGAGAGAGGGAAGAAAGACTGTGGGCAGCCTACCTAATTTTTTTCCAGGAATAGCCTATGGTTTAACAGAAGGGTACCTCTTCCATTTCAGTCCTGGAATACAGTGACTGGGAAGGTTAGGAGAAGATGGTCTGTGGGATCCACAGGAAATAACAATAGTCAATGAGGGAAGGCTGCAGCTGGTATTCTTTTGCAATGCTAGTAATGAGACTGGATCTGGAGGAAGAATACAATTTCCCCAAAGAGAGAGCAGAAGGTCTGTGTGTAGCATACCTAGTTTTCTGACAGGTTGTATATAGGCTTTTTCTATACTACAATGCCAAAAAAATCTTTACATAGCCATAATTTCTAAGTAAAGCAATGATTTAGAGCTATAAAAAGTTAGTAAAATAGTATCAGGAAATCATTCCATGGATTGGCTGAATTACCTTTTGAAATAAATGTACCTTACTTGTGTACTAGATTGCAAATCAGTGTCTTCTGTTTGAACAGCAACCTTACTTAGCCTTAAACACTGAGCAACATCTCTAGCCTAAGACTAATTCATATGAGTAATATTTTGCTATTTGTAAAATGGCTATGAAATCTGGCACCAGGGTCTTGCGTGAATCATGTGCAAAAAAACAAATAAAATACGTAATGTAAACTTTCAGAAACTTTGTTCCATCACTGAGAATCAATTAAATTGTGCTAAGTTAGACACAAATCCCCATAGGAGGAGAGCATAAATGTTTGTTGAAGTTTAACAAACAATGCTATATATGTATTAAAATTTTACTCTACTAATGCTTTGTGACTAACTACAGGTCAGAGGATGACACTTAATAATCTAGCAGGGCAGTGGTGGCACACACCTTTAATCCCAGCACTTGGGAGGTAGAGGCAGGTGGATTTCTGGGTTCGAGGCCAGCCTGGTCTACAGAGTGAGTTCCAGGACAGCCAGGGCTACACAGAGAAATCCTGTCTCAAAAAACAAAACAAAACAAAACAAAACAAAACAAAAATAATAATCTAGAAAATTGCTTTGGCCAGGCGGTGGTGGTGCAGGCCTTTAATCCTAGCACTTAGGAGGCAGAGGCAGGTAAATTTCTGAGTCTGAGGCCAGCCTGGTCTATAGGATGAGTTCCAGGACATGCAGGGTTACACAGAGAAACCCTGTCTTGAAAAACCAAAAAAAAAAATTGCTTTGATTAGTGAATAAGGTCTTGAGAAAATGTGAGTATATCTGGAAATTAAATAGCTAAAAGTTTTACTCATAGTGTAAGTGAATCTTTCCACAGAGTTGTGCCAAACATGTGTTCTAGGATCTGAGACTAAGAAGCAGCTTTATCACAGATTAGTTGTATGTATAACAACATTTTTGACCCAGCATAATACCTTATATCTTTGGAATTTAGTTCCCCTCTCTCTAAAAGGTAATTATTTTTAGTTGAACTCACATACAAGTAGGTCATTGTAGATACAGTAAAAGAAATTTGATATAGTTGTCAAGGGTACCCATGAAAAAACAATTAAACTCCAAGGTCATAGTCTAAAATAAAATGTCTTCTTGGATTACTGGAAGGATAGAGACAGAAATATTGACCTGTGATACCTGGGGACTGGCTTTACTTTCCCCCTTTGGATGATAGTGTGACCTTATAGATATTACATTGGTGTCAGATGAAGGAAACTCTTGTGTTCATAATTCTCCAAGGAAAGTAACATACAGATGAATTTCAATCTTTCTGACATGAGTTGAAGCAATGATTACCATATGACAATCTGAAAAAATGTGATTTTATTTTGTCAAAGCCAGGATTTTCTTTTAATAGATTTCACACTTAGGAGACAGGGCTTCCAAAAAGATTTTGCTTCAATTATGGTTTTTCATATTTATTTTCCCATACTTTATTTTTTGATTGTTAAGCTGAACAAAAGAATATATTTTTGTTTATTTTTTGTGAAATTGGCAATCACTTAAAATATATAACACTTTTCCAGAGACTATATGACAAACATCTATTAACTCTAGGTAGTATTAATGTTGGTTGTAGGTGCTGCAGTAGAGAAAGAAGCTCATCAAGACGTTAAGCCTTCATTTTCCAAGTGAGCAGAAGGGTATAGCCTCTCAGGGAAGACTGACACCTAGCTATCTCATTCCAGTTACTTTATTCAAACATGTTCTATGTTAATTGGGACTGGGAAAGTTTCCAGCTACCAAAGTTATGAGCCCTTTGCTGCTCATGAGAGCTGACAACCCACACAAATTTCAGTCACCTTTGACCGTTGTTAACCATAATCGAATCTAAGAACACCAGGTTTACCGGGGTGTTTTAGGACCAAAATAAGTGCAGCTGCAAGCTCTGATGTAGCATCAAGTTCAGACATTTCAGAAGAGACATTTCTTGAAGTTTCAAACAGCCTCAAAATAATTTTCCTGCCTCTAATAATTGACCCAAATATAGAAAAGCTTTGCTGGAACATTTTAACCAATGACAGACATAAAGACTTCACTATACATTCACTTATAGCCAGACATAAAGGATTTATTATATATGTCATTACAATGTTGGTAACTAATACTAGACTAACATAAGGAGATCACCCAAATACAAATTAGTTATTCAATATGTTTTATTCAGTTTACTTTAAATAACTGAATATGACTCAAAAACAGCTTCATTGTTGAAATGGCAAGTTAGGTCTTCATGGTCTCTCAAAAGCTGGAAAACCAAGGATTTGTTTTTGCAATTTACAGACCACTAGACAGATTGGAGGACATCTAAAAATCTCAGCTGATCTGAACCTCTTTCAGGTCCTTGGGATGACTTCTCTTCTTCTTCTTCTTCTTCTTCTTCTTCTTCTTCTTCTTCTTCTTCTTCTTCTTCTTCTTCTTCTTCTTCTTCTTCTTCTCCCTCTCCTCCTACTCCTCCTACTCCTCCTCCTCTTATTTCTCCTTCTCCTCCTCCTCCTTCTGCTCCTCCTCTTCCTCTTATTCCTCCTCCTCCTCCCTCTCTTTCTCCTCCTTTTCCTCCTCCTCCTCTTCTTCCTCTTATTCCTCCTCCTTCTCTTCTTCTCCTTCTCCTACTCTTCCTCCTCCTTCTCCTCCTCCTCCTTCTGCTCCTCCTCTTCCTCTTCCTCTTATTCCTCCTCCTTCTCTTCCTCCTCCTCCTCCTCTTTTTTTTCTCATCTACTTCTTCTTCCTCTTCTTCCTCCCTCATCCTCTTCTCTTTGCTCTTCTCCTTATTCCTGGTATGAGAATTTCTCTCAGCAGTCCTCACTACTTTTTAAAAGCTTGGGGAATGAGAAGACTTCTGTATCTGTTCACTTTCATAGACTTTGTGAAGCGTCTAGTTGTTTACTTTGTGAGCCTTAAAGTGACTCCATGAGAGATGAGACATTGCAGTACCCTTCAGAACATTCTGTGTCCTACTGAGCCACGTTCTAGAATGAAATATTTGTACTGACAAGAAATTTCTATGCAACATACAATCAAAAGTAATATGAAGGAAATAGACTTTGAAATTGTTTTAAAATCCACATGTGTGTATGCACATGTGCATGTGTGTATGTGTTTGTGTACATGTTTTACATCAAACATACTTCTAATTTAACAGAAAAAGATAAAATATTTCCAGGCAAATTTTAATAGAACAGAGAACTGAGTGGCTGATACTGAATGAAAATTTTCAGTTAAAGTTAAAGACTAAGCTCAAGAAATGTGTCTGCTGGCAACTAAGTCAATCTTAATAAATTATAACTCTGAGTGTTAATGGGAATAAAATTTAAGTTTTGTCACCATAAAATAAAGATATTCTTGAATATATATATATATATATATATATATATATATATATATATATTTCATGAATTTCACAGGCAAATGGATGGAACTAGAAGATTTCACCTTGAGTGAGATAATCCAGTCACAAAAGAACACATATGGTATGTACTCACTGATCAGTGGATATTGGCCAAAAAAGGTTTGGAATACCAATGATAGAATTCACAGACCATATGAAACCCAAGAAGAAGGAAGACCACAGAAATGTGTGGATGCTACAATCCTACTCAGAAGGGGGAAGAAAATAATCATGGCAGGTAGAGAGAGGAATGGACCTGGGAGAAAGAGACAAGGGGGAGGGAAAAGGAGGGGTAGAATCAAGTATGGGAGAAAATGGGGGAGAAGTATCGAGGGTCAAGAAATTGAACTGAGGTGTGTAGCAGTGGAAGATGGGGAACTGGGGATAACCACTAAAGAGTCCCAGATGCCAGGGATCCAAGAGCTTTTCAGGACCCAACAGGGATGACATTAGTGGAAATACCCCACAAAAGAGAAATAAAACATGTAGAGACCAGATGGAGAGGTTAGGCACGGCCCTGGATGAGGGATGGGGCCATCTACTCTTCTCAAAAATTTTAACCCAGAATTGCTCCTGTCAAAAGGAAATGTAGGGGCGAAGAGTGGAGCAGAGACAGAAAGAAAGGCCATCCAGAGACTGCCTCACCTAGGGATCTATCCTATCTGTAGACACCAAACCCAGACACTATTGCTAATGCCAAGAAGTACTTGATGACAGGAACCACGTATAGTTGTCCCCTGAGAGGCTCTGCTAGAGCCTGACCAATATAGATGTGGATGCTTGCATCCAAATATAGGACTGAGTATGGAGACCCCAATGGAGAAGTTAGGGGAAGGTCTGTAGGAGCTGAAGGGTTTCCACAAGAAGAATAACAATATCAATGATCCTAACCCTTCAAAGATCCCAGGGACTAAACCACCAACCAAAGAGTACACATGGAAGGGCCCATGAGTCCAGCTGCATGCGTAGCAGAGGATTACATTATCTGGCTTCAATTAGAGGGGAGCCCCTTGGTCCTGTGCAGGCTAGATGCCCCAGCATAGGGGAATTCTAGGGCAATGAGGTGAGAGGGGATAGAAGGGTAAGGGAGGTCCCTCATGGAAGCAGGGGGATGGGGAGGTGATAAGAAGTTAAACTGGGAAGGAGGATAACATTTGTATGTGAATAAATAAAATAACCAATGAAATAAAAATTATTTAGAAAGTAAAGAACTGATAGATTCATTCATCTTCATCTTTGAACATCAATATAAATTTTAATCTATTTGGAAAACATATTTTAGAATAATACATCTCAGTCATGAAGATATATAATTTTATCATTAGATGTTTTAATTGACAGCTATTTTCTAAATGTAATAGTCCCTTTATAACCTAAAGGACATCAAAGAAATGCACATTTTAAGTTATTCCCTATAATTATTAATCTGATTCATCATATATTCTGAGTAGCTCAGGAAATATGATTTAGAATATTCCTGCTGATTATGCATTTTAAGTGTAGTACATTGACAGAAGTTTATTCTTATTTTTTTTCCACTCAAAAAATTAAGTAATGAGTATGTGAGGAAACAGACCCATATGGATAGCCCAAATTATCTTCTATCCAGAAATACTATTTCCAGTTTTTTACAAATTTATTTTACTTAAAGTTCTTTTAATAATTTTATAAGAATAAAAATACATTAATGGGAATAAAATATATATTGTACATATTTATATCATACTAGTTAATATGTCTCAGCAATCATTTATAATGCAAACTTCATGAATAATCTCATATATTAGGCAGGAATAGTGGCACATACCCTTAGACCCACTACTCAGTAGGCAGGGTCAAGTAGATCTCTGTGAGTTCTAAAAAAGCCTAGTCTACATAGTAAGTTCCAGAAAAGCCAGAAATACATCATGAATTCCTGCCTCAAAACTGCACCCTCTCCAAAAATAAAAAATAAAAATGTAGAACTCACTACTATATATAGTCACCATGATATGCACACTAAAGATTTGCTACTATGTTAGTACAACTCAAGTATAACTTTGAATCCAACAAGGTCTTACACTAGATGTGCTTCCCCACAAAACACAGCTTGATGACAGATCACTGCAATAACAAGAGGTTTATTGATCCAATGCATGTGGCCAATGCACGTGGGGTTGCTCATCCTCACAGGGAAAGATAACAAAGAAGTCAGAATGTACACATCTTTTATACCTTGCAGAGGGCAGATGTCAGCAACAGGGCTAGCTGGCTTACTCTGGTTGGTGGGACACAGGACAAAGGATTTCATTAGGCATTGGTTGGCTTGCTGGGGTGAGAGGTGGGTGGGGTGGGAGCTGTTCTTGCTTAGTAACTCAACATCCCAGCTCTGCACCTAGCCTTGAAAAGTCCCTGGGAAAGGGCTGAGTAACTAGGTGGTAGTGGGGATTGTCATCAGCAAGGTCAGGGTGACAGTTTGTGGTCTTTTTCGAAAATCATCACAGGGAGGGGTTGGGGGGGTTCGTTCAAGAACAGTTATTGTTTGTTTTGTCTTGATTTAGCTTAGTCGGAGTGGCCTGGTCATTCTGTCTCAGCATTCTGACCACCAAAACTTTGTTTTTACAGCATGCTCTTGGCTATCTCTGGAACACAACTTCTTAGTGCTTCTCAGAAAATGCTTAGCCAAATGGCTGAAGCTGCTGCTTGCTACTGTAAAACTTTGTTTCCACACTACTTGCTGCTTACAAGAGCTGGAACATGGCTCCCTTATTTTACTGTGAAACTTTATTTCTATATTCCCAGAACTTTGTTTTTCACTTTATTACTTCTTTCCTCCCTTTTTCTCTTTGTCATGATTTTAATCTTAAAATCACAAATGGGTCTCATCACTAGTGACTAGCTTATATTGGTGTCTTAACATCATTATCTGTACTATACTAATAGTTCCCTAATAAAAGCAATCAAGTTATTCAAAATGCAGGAGCCAAAGGTAAGCAATAACAGGAGTATAATCAGTGGTCCTCAAAGAATAGAGACCTAAGTTGTGAATCAAAGTGGAGAATTTGAACTAAGTTTCAAACCAACTTTTGCCTTGAGCTCTTTATCTTTTTCTTTGTTCTAAACCTTCTCTGATCTTGGCTAAATTGTCTCTCACTCTTCCTGATTGGTCTATAAAAACAACATTCTTCTCTAATGCAGCACACTGACCTCCTTCATTAAGAAATAGCAGGTCTAATCCTCTCTTGTTTTGAAGAACTACCTCAGAGAGGGATTCTTGGAGGTCAGCTAAAGTCTTTTCTGTTCTTTCTATATCTAAACCAATGGCAGTTCTTAGCTTTCCACAAGTCTTATGCTGTAAGGCAATAACAGATGATCCTGTAGCTGTCCCTGCAGCTCTTAAACTTATTCCCAATATAACTTCCAAGTTAACCCCTAACTCTGTCTTTTGTGTCTTAGTTAGTCTCTAGCATCAGGATCCCAATAATCCAGCACATCTTGATAAGGGTGATATAACAACCTGGGCTGGCTAGGAGATTATATAGATTTTTCTACTCTGTCAGAAATTCAAGAATGACTGAATAATAGAGAATTTATGGGCATCCTAAAACGGCTTCCAAAAATACTGCCAATTGATAGAGACTACTGGATGCCTGGACAGTCCTTACTTCAAAATGTTGGAGCATCAGTCTTCATCCTTTTGGCCCATGAATGTCTAACAAACAAGAGAAACTGTCTCTGCAGAGTAGGTAGTCCTAGGCCTGTGCATCCTTTTTGGACAGTATTGTCTGCAGATGAAAAGACAACTTTGCCTAGTGTCTGTCTCACCACAACTGGAGCAACACCAATGGTGCTCAATTTCTTCTTTGAGTCTGAGAAAGGGGTGCTGTCAGGAACAGACAAGTCTCTAGTCAAAGGAATAAATAATATTAAATGTCACATTCTGTGGATGTCTGATGTTTTTGAAAACCAACTATCTATGTAAAGTGATATGGACTGTAGTCTGTGAACTACTCTCAGTTATTTTTAAATTAAAATCTTGAAGTTGTTAATTCAAGAATAACAATGAATTTGTTAATTTGGCCCTAAACTCACAAGTCTAAACATCTCAGATCTGTCTATAATAACAGTAATAGAAGGACTGGGTCTAAACCGTATCTACTAGGGGAAATAAAATAATTACTTATAAGCCTGCAAACAACTCTTACTGAAACCAGAAATTTCTTAAGTGGACACAGAAAACTTCATTTTTGGTTTTGAGGTATGCACAACAGAACTGTATTAGCCACACCTCTCAGTCAATAAGAACACTATCATGCTCCTAACTTACCAAAAATTCTCAATTTAAAAGCATTTACTCATTTCTTTTATACCAGTTTAAGATGTAAATGGTTTATAACACAAGCCTCAACTTTTACCAATTACTACTACAAATATTGGATACAAAACTCAAAACTAATGACATAAATGTTAAAGCAAACTTTTTGGGAATAAACCATATATTTAAAGAAATACTCAAATACCTAATCAAATCTTAGTCACACAATGTTTCTAGTTTAAATTATCTATGCACCAATCAAATCATTTAAATATTATCAGGTTCTTTTTTTTTCTCCAAATTATGATAGAAGAAATTTATACCAAAAATAACTTTGATTTTGTATCAAAATAAATTCTATACCAAATAGGAACGTATGATTTTAACTCAGTAACAAATCATAAGGCTTTCTATTAAATGAGATTGTGGTTATACAATTAAATCTGGCTACTTCCTCCCTGTTCCAAATATGACCATTTTACATTCCTAGAAAGACAACCTATCAACAACTCTCTCCAGCCCCAAAGCCCAGGGAACTAGGTCTATCATTCTTCATTACTTCTTCAAGCTGAATGGGGGTGTTGAGGTATTATAAAAGGGGGGAAAGGAAAAACAGCATTTATTAGTCTTCTGATGTCTATCTTCACTGGAATGGCTGAAGTTTGGAGTTCATGTAGGCCAGTTCAGCATGTCTCACAAGGAAATTCACCAAGGCTGTATATATATATATATATAATATATTATGTATGTGTGTATGTATATATATTGTATATTTATGTGTATGTATATATTGATTCTCTCTAGAATCTAGTTTTCTGGAAGGTGTAAATACTTCAATCATCTTCCCAAAAGACACAAAAACAAAACCTTTAATCATAAATACAAAGGAATCTATCTGGGTGATATTTGGTTTCTCAGTGCCTCAAAGTCTCCAAATAAGAAAATCTCCATTTCTGGTGTAAAGGACAAGATAAAATTCCTTATTTTGCTAATGCTAAGAGTGTACCATTGGATGGGTTCATTTGATCAGGGACCAGCAGGGAATGCATCTCCCACTGGCTCAGTAACAGACAGCTGTGCATGTACCAACTCTGCAGAACAGCTCCTCCCAGCAACAGCCGAAGCTGTTACAGGTTTTCTGCCTAGACTTATGTTCTCTAGGGACAAAGGTGCTAGCAGTTTAGCATTACTGTCATGTTTTGATAGAATTTGGTTTATTTTTCTATTCACTTTTTATTTCTAAGGCAAGGAAACATAGCTGAAGGAGCCAACTAACCCTTCTTTTCATTTGTCTCTAAACTGCTTGTCACTTGTCTCTACTTTACTAGACTCTATCCTTAAAGACTTTATCTTCCAAACATTTTATCCTTTTACTATGCCCTCTCTACATTCACAGTCCTTCTGCAACATTACTTTTCTGTCTAGTTAGGCTGATCTCCATTCTCAGTGTATCTCTATCCTTTATGTTCTAGTCTATATATGAGGTCAGTTAATGCTGTGCCTCAGTTTTCCTTTAGGATCCTCTTGCACCACCAACATTCTAGGGTGTGGGGATCTCTTCCTCTTTAGCTTTTTGGGGCGTTCTCTTGCCCAGTGCCATTTCTCCTTGCAGTACTCACACTGATGATTAGCCAGGAACTCTCCTCTGTTACCAGGCACCATCTCACTAGACTCTCTCACTCAGGTGATCAGTATTTTATGGAGATTTCTTTTCTGTCTCTTTATCCCTCTTTAGCTCTCTTGCCTCTTGTCCTTCTGTCTCCTTTTTTCCTTTTCTTCCTCCATCTCTCTGTCCCTCAATGACTTGCACTAAACAACTTATCTTGCAACCCTTAGCCATAACTTTGACAAACAAAACCCAGTTTTAAACAATCTATTTTCTTTAAAATCAATACCAAGAACATTACTGTCATGTTACAAAGTTTAGCTGCCAATTGCCAATTCTTACATATGAATGAATGACAGTGCAATTTTTAGTACATCATTAAAGAGATATTGTTTTAAATTTTATCTCTAGCCCAGGCCTCACTAAAACTAAAACAACCCCCTGTTCCCTCCCACTGTCCCTGCTTACCAACCCACCCTGTTCTGCTTACTGGCCCTTGCATTCCCCTACACTGGGGCATAGAACCTTCACAGGGCCAAGGGCCTCTCCTCCCATTAATGACTGATTTGATCATCCTCTGCTATACATATGCTGCTGGAGCCATGAGTCTCAGCATGTGTACTCTTTGGTTGGAGTTTTAGTCCCTGGGAGCTTTGAGGGTACTAGTTAGTTCATATTGTTGTTTGTCCTAACGGGCTGCAAACCCTTCAGCCCCTTGGGTCCTTTCTTTAGCTCCTTCATTGGGGACCTTGTACTCAGTCCAATGAATGGCTGTGAGCCTCTATTTCTGTATTAGTCGGGTACTGTCAGAGTCTCTCAGGAGACAGCTATATCAGGCCCTGTCATCCAGCACTTGCTGGCATCCACAATAGCGTCTAGATTTAATAATTAAATATGGGAAGGATTCCCAGGTAGAGCAGTCTCTGAATTGTCCTTCCTTTAGTCTCTGCTCCATAGTTAGTCTCCTTCCATGGGCATTTTGTTCCTCCTTTTAAGAAGGAACAAAATATTCAGACTTTGGTCTTCCTTCTTCTTGAGTTTCTTGTGGTATGTGGTTTGTACTTTGTGTATTTCGATCTTCTGGGCTAATATCCACTTTTCAGAGAGTGCATACCATGTGTGTTCTTTTGTGATTGAATTACCTCACTCAGGATGATACTCTCCAGATTCATCCATTTCCCCAAGAATTTAATAAATTAATTGTTTTTAATAACTGAGTAGTACTTCATTGTGTAGATATACCACATTTTCTGTATCCATTACTCTGTTGAAGGACATCTGGGTTGTTTCCATTTTCTGGCTACTATAAATAAGGCTGCTATGAACATAGTGGAGCATGTGTCCTTATTACATGTTGGAGCATCTTCTGGGTATATGCCCAGGAGTGGTATAGCTGGGTTCTTTGGTAGTACTATGTCCAATTTCTGGAGGAACTGCCAAACTGATTTCCAGAGTGCTTGTACCAGCTTGAAGTCCCACCAGCAATGAAGGAGTGTTCCTCTTTCTCCACAACCTCTCCAGCATCTGCTGTCACCTGAGTTTTTTATCCTAGCCATTCTGACTGATGTGAGGTAGAATCTCAGGGTTGTTTTGATTTGCATTTCCCTGATGACTAAGGATGTTGAACATTTCTTTAGGTGATTCTCAGCCTTTCAGTATTCTTCAGTTGAGAATATTTGTTTAGCTCTCTACCCCAATTTTAATAGGGTTATTTGGTTTCTGGAATCTAACTTCTTGAATTCTTTGTATATATTAGATATTAGCCCTCTATCAGATATAGGATTGGTAAAGATCTTTTCCCAATTTGTTGATTACCTTTTTGTCCTATTGACAGTGTCCATTGCCTTATAGAAGTTTTACAATTTCATGAGGTGCCATTTGTCAATTCTTGATCTTAGAGAATAATCTAATGGTTTTCTGTTCAGGAAATTTTCCTTTGTGCTCATGTGCTCCAGGCTCTTCCCCACTTTCTTTTCTGTCTGTTTCAGCATGTCTGGTTTTTTGTGGAGGTCCTTGATCCACTTGGACTTGAGCTTTGTACAAGGAGATAGGCATGGTTCGATTTGCATTCTTCTACATGCTAACTGCCAGTTGAGCCAGCACCATTTGTTGAAAATGCTGTCTTTTTTCCACTGTATGGTTTTAGCTCCTTTGTCAAAGATCAAGTGATCATAGGTGTGTGGGTTCATTTCTGGGTCTTCAGTTCTATTCCATTGATCTACCTGCCTGTCACTGTACCAATACCGTGCAATTATTTTTTAAATCACAATTGCTCTTTAGTACAGCTTAAGGTCCAGGATGGTGATTGCATGAGAGTCTCCTTTATTGTTAAGAATAGTTTTGGCTATCTTGAGTTTTTTGTTATTCCAAATGAATTTGCAAATTGCTCTTTTTAAGTCTGTGAAGAGCTGAGTTGGAATTTTGATGGGGATTGCATTGACTCTGTAGATTGCTTTTGGCAAGATGACCATTTTTACTATATTAATCCTGCCATTCCAAGAGCATGGGAGATCTTTCCATTTTCTGAGATCTTCTTCACTTTCCTTCTTTAGAGACTTGAAGTTTTTGTCAAACAGATCTTTTACTTGCTTAGTTAGAGACACACCAAGGTATTTTATATGTACTAGGACATGAAGTACAATATTGAATAGGTAGGGAGAGAGTAGGCAGCCTTGTCTAGTCCCTGATTATAGTGAGATTACTTCAAGTTTATCTCCATTTAGTTTGATGTTATGCCCTAGCTTTCTTACACACAATTTTCACAGATGCCTGGTGCTACTCTCACCAGGATCAGAAGGCAGCTGAACCGTAAGTGCTAGAGACAGGTGTAAGAAGACCACTTCTGATCCTACCTCCCAAAGGTTTTCTGAAGTGTCCTCCAGATCCTGTGGTCTGTGACTCCTGGCATGTCTGCTTGTCACAGCTGTAAGTCCCTTACAGAGCTTACAGTGACCACCCACGAAGGGACTTAAACCTCTTGAATCTGAGACCACCCACAAAGAGACTTGATCCCCTTGATGGTCTCACAAATGCAGCAAAGACACAGCAGACAACACAAAATAGAAATGCAGACATCATGAAACAGAAAGAAACATAGGCTTGCTCAAGCATACCTCCTATTTCATCGCTAATTGTGGTCTGAGGGAGAGCTTTTCTAGGCCAACGCACCAAGTGTTGTAACCAACAAGGTCTTACCCTAGACCTTGTTGACCTTGTTGACCTTAAGTCTTACCCTGGTCATTCTGTCTCAACATTCTGACCACCAAAACTTTGTTTTTACAACATGCTCTTGGCTATCTCTGGAACATAGCTTCTTAGTGCTTCTCAGAAAATGCTTAGCCAAATGGCTGAAGCTGCTGTTTGCTTCTATAAAACTTTGTTTCCACATTGCTTTTTGCTTACAAGAGGTGGAAGATAGATCCCTTATTTTACTGTGAAACTTTATTTATACATTCCCAGAACTTTGTTTTTAACTTTATTACTTCAAATCTATTGATTAAATTCTTTCACTTTTTATTTTTTTCTGTTCATTCCGGCCTTACTAAATGATATTGTATTTTCAGTATTTTAGAGGGATATTATGTGGTTCTTGTCTTTCTGTGTCTGATCTCACTACCATAGTGAGCTTCAGTTCATTACCATAAACATGAGAATATCATCATTTTTATAAGTAAATAATAACCAAATATGTAATATATGTTTTTCCTTATCTACCATCAACCCATGGACAAGTTTTTCATCCTTTGTCCATTCTGAATTGCAGCACAATAACATTGTTCTACAGAATCTCTTCAAATATATAAATAAATATCACCAAAGCTAGACTGGCTGCATCATATGGCAGTTACAATTTTTTAATGACATTTCACAAGTTACATTGGCACTAGCAATGTTCCACTGCTCTCTTTTCTGTGAATTCTTAACACTGCTTGGCATTTGAGTCTCACCAAGAAATCTTCACAGTGCTATGATTTGAACTGAGTACTAAGCAAGTTCTTCTCTTGAGAGGTATAGAACATTGGGGAACAACAAATCACCCAGCTGACAATGCTTGTGGGCAGCAGCAGTAAAGGTGAGATGCACTTCTTGTTTCTGTTTCAGGTCCCTAATTTTTAATTCTCTGCTGTGTGAAAAGGACACATAGCATGGTACCTTTGCTATGGGTGGGTCTGCTCCAGATGTCTAAAATTGCCCAATTTTCTTTAAACTAGCCAAAATAAACCCGGATCTCCTAAAATACTGTCTATTAGATATTTTGGGATAGAAACATGAAAAGTTAAGAGTATCCCTAACATTGGGTGTGAATTTGCTCAAGGTTCCACTCTACGGCTAAAAATGGATGGTTTTCTTCTGGTAAGCATGACTGCCAATAGGAAGATAGCTCTAGAGGCTCCATCTGTGGGCCCTGGCTTGTCGGCAGAGGCAGAGTTGATGGTTATCACAACCGTTTGCGCAAAGACATGGAAAACAAAGTCCAGTGCTTCTTGCTGTGTACTTTGGCCTGCAGTGGTGGGATCCCTGCTTCCTGCTCCATCAGGCAACACCAGAAAAACATAATAGAGAGAGTACCTGTATGACCTAACTGATGGAGTTTTGGTGGCTCTCCCACCAGGACCTGGTCTAGTGATAAGGGTACAGGGCTCTTCCTAGCAAGTATTTCCCCGATAAAGGGGTTTTAGTCAAAATTC
>JADRCD010151999.1:0-12297 GCA_019843815.1 Montemys delectorum
ACAAGCTGAAATATGCAAGAAAGGGGAGATAGAACCTATAGAGACCACCTCCAGTAGATAGGCACGGACTCCAGTCGAGGGAGGCCCATCTCAACATTGTTAACATAGAAATGTTCCTGTCCAAGGGAAAGACAGGAACAAAAACAAAAACAAAAACAAAACAAAAAACAAACAAACAAAAAAATGAAACAGAGACTGAAGGAAAGGCCATCTAAAACCCACCCCACCTAGGAATCCATCCCATGTACAGATGCCAAAACCCAACAGTATTGCTGATGCTAAGAAGCACTTGCTGACAGAAGCCTGATATAGCTGTTTCCTAAGAGGTTCTACAAACACCTGGCTAATACAGATGCAGATACTCACAGCTAACCATCAGAATGAGTCCAGGGACCCCAATGGAAGAGTTAAGTGAAGGACTGAAGGAGCTGAAGGGGACTGTAACCCCATAGGAAGAACAATATCAACTTACCAGACACCCTGAGCTTCCAGAGACTAAACCACTCAACCGAAGACTGTACATGGGGAGCTCCAGGGCTCCAGATACATATGTAGCAAAGGATGACTTTTTCTGACATCAGTGGGAGTGAAGTCCTTTGGTCCTGTGGAGGCTTGATGCCCCAGGATGGGGTGATGCTAAAGTAGTGAGGCCGGAGTGAGTAAGTGGGTAGAGAAACACCATCATAGAGGCAAAGATAAGATGGGATGGGGGATTTGTGGAAGGGTAACAGGGAAGGGAGATATCATTTGAAATGTAAATAAATAAATGATTAATAAAAGAGAAAGGAAAAGCACCACAGCTTGGATCCTGAGTCCTTTCTGTGGTCTTGTTTGATCAACCAAAAAAGTAAATTTTCATCATATCTGAGTGGTGAGTTTTAGCTAATCCTGGACCCCAAACACAGGTATTTTAAGTTTTCACTGCTACATGGAAAAATACGGAAAACATACATTGGCAAAGGCATATTATTTCACAGTTTTTGAGGGTGAGAAATTCAGGGAGGGTTACAGGTAGATATCTGGGTCCAGGTTACATCAGAGGTTGCAGTAAAGGCACAATAGTTACATGATATGGAAGAGGGTGAATGTAGAGGAATTTTAATCCAGAAACATAGCTGTACTGGCAAGGGATCACATCCAAAGACCTTCCAGGTCTTCTGAAAGAACTAGACAGAAGTTTCTATTCTTTATCACACAGGTTCCTCCAAGAGCTACATGGGCAACATGAAGAACTTCCCTTACAATCATTTATTCAAGAGAGATCCCAACACTGAGCTGACCATTAATATTGGGTGATCAACTGATGTGTTCTTGTGTGTGGAAGACTATTTCTTCTACTTTCAGCATGCCTTCATCGCCTATAGTTCTTTCAGTAGGTGTCCTCCTTGTTCAGCTTATGTTTGGGTAGTTGTACTGTTGAGACTTTTAGAGCACAGCTTCTGATATTGCTTGGAGACATAACCTCACTGCAAAATCTGTGAAGCTCTGGGTCTTTTATAATCTTCCTGTTGCCACTTCCACAACGTTTCCTGAACTATAGGAGTGGCAGTATCTGGTGGGTATGTACATTGGGATTGGTCTTCACAACTCTGAGTTTTGATTGGTTGTCATTTTCTCTAGTTGTCTCTGTAATGTTATTCAAGGTACCTCTTGGTTATAATGTACCATTGCTTCTACTCTTTTCTATTGACCACACAGATAACCCATCATACTGTAGAACAATGTTTCTCAACCTTCCTATTGCTGCGATCCTCTCATTCAGTTTACATTGTAGAGACCTACAACCATAAAATTATTTAATTGCTACTTCATAATATAGTAAATTTGGTAGTGTTATGAATCATAATGTAAATGTCTGAGTTATCCAAGGGTCTTAGGCAATGCCTATGAAAGGGTCATTAACTCACTGGTTGAGAACAACTTCTATAGAAAGTGACCACACAAACAGGTATATATAACTAAACAAAAGTATCTGGACTTTGACAGAAATAAGGCATGTTACGTTCACTTTGTTACTCAAATATCGGGAAGGGGGAGGGCTAATGTTTTTTGTTATTTGACACTTTCATTCTTGTGACAGTGAAGCATTTAGATTGCTGTTGATATTTTTGTATTGCAATGATAAGTGATCATAAAATCCATATCTCTGCAACTTCCTTTATGTTCAGCACATTGAGCCACTGAAATATGCATACCTCATTTTATGGATATTATTATGCCAGTTCCTCTTTGATATCCAAACACCAAGACTGCAGAAAAATAAATCTGAAATACTTAAGCAAATATTTTACATGGGATCAATTCTCTTGAAATCTTAGTACTCTCAATGCATCCTATTTTAAGCATATTTATATGCTAGAAGAACCATCCTGTTCTTCCATAACTCTTGAAGCCACTCCCTGAACTCAGAATCTATCTCAGCAGCAGAAATAAAGGAAAAAATAGTTTTCAAATCTACTCATGGAATTTCCTTTCATGGGTTGTATTGAGTTAGCCACAGCTCTTCAAAGTAATATAATCTAAAAGAGTTTTATTAGATTGGCTTCTGTAATGGAAAGCTGAACAGTCCAACAAAAGCCATCTGTGCACTCAGGATCCAGGCAACAAAGGAGCATCTCAGTTCAGGAAGGTGGAAACCTCAGAAAGAGATGGAAGGATGGTTCAAACAGTCACTGTCCAAGAAAGAAAGCCCAGAGCATCGCTGATGTGAGTCCAAAGTGACAAGCCGAAAAACAAGGATTCTGACCAGAGGCTGACTGAATTCCACACTTTCCACTTGTATTCAGCCAGGTACCTAACCTTTGGCTAGTGCAGCCTCCTTTCGGGGCAAGTCTTTACCCCTCAGTTTCTCCCACATGTCCATTTTCTCTGATTACAGCCTTAGAGATATACCCATAGATGTGTTCTAGTAATAGCCTAGATATCTCTGAATCCAATCAAGTTCAAGATCAAGATTAAGCATTATAGACACACACTGTTATAAATATGCCACTTCTTACCAAAAAAAAAGACCAAGATATAATTGTATGATGCACTAGATATTTGTGTTAACATTGAAAAGACCATAGGATCTTAAATAAAGCAGAAATATAAAAACATGTACATAAGTTTCAAAGGAACATATTCAAGAGAAGCACATATAAGAAAAAGGCCAAGATAAAATTCTATGACACACTAGATATTTGTGTTGATATTGAAAAGCCCTTGGGATCATAAAGAAAGCAGAAATATATAAACTTGTGCATAAGTTTCAAAGGAACATATGAAAGAGGACCAAAGTATTTTGCCAAAGCAGAAATTTGGGTTTCTGAATAACTATATTTCAAAAGAAGAAATAGTTGGGTTTTTTTAAGGTCACCAAGCAGTCATAATATCAGCATAACCTCTTTTTCTCTACTAGAATATATTTATTTATATTCCACAAAGGATATCAGGGTTCAAAACTTGAGACTGGTGTAATTAAAGCCACTCAATCTTGTCCTGACCTGCTACTTTTCTGCCTTGACTCACAGATTCTTCACCAATCATTTATAACGTATGATTGTAGTGTGAAAAGGTGAAAGTAATTTGGGAAAATAATTTTAAAAGCAATTTTCAGCTGACAAACTGTTTAAAGATATGACTGAAGGACTTAAATAATCATAACTTTCTCTATGTATTATTTAATAATCCTTCCATTAATGACAATTTGAAACATTCCAATATGTTAAGTAAAATTCTACAAGAAAACTACTTGAATGGAAATTTGAAACTAATGCTTGTGGTTACAAGTTATTATGATATACACCTTCAATTGCAGAATTAAAGAGATGGGAAGACAGATGGTATGTGATTCTATAACAAACATGTAAAATTTGATAGATCATTTAATAATAATTAGCAGAAGACCCATTTCCTCACTGGTCAGAATTTTGTTCCATAAGTGCTAAATCATAATTCATTTTACTAAGAGACAAAGGTTAAAAGTAAAGATGAGAATCTCAGAAGCATATGATAAGCCATCTGTGTTTCATGTAATAAGATATATATATATATATATATATATTTGTATTTAATAACACATGTGTTGATATTTAAAATTAGAATAGAATACCGATTCAATTTAGTAAATAAAATAATATGTACCCAAATAGAATACATGGGGGTCAAATTGTGACACAGGCAAAGGGAAAAGAGAACAAGATTAGAAGAAATTGTCTGGAAATGAATAAATATTATTCCTAAATATACATCCTAGATGAACATACAGAAGGCACACATTTCTACAAAGGGTTGTGCCCACCTGACACATCACTGAAAGCCAGTCAGGCAATAAGAGCAGCAGCTGCAGCATGCAACTGATTCAGCAGCAGATGTGAGACAACACACCCTGTTTCCAAATTTGCTAGAAGGATAAAAACCTTGTTAAAAAGGAAGCTGAATCTGGGTTATTCAGTAATGAGGTAAACAAAAGACAGCAAAAACTGTACTGCAGAACGAATCAGGATTTCACTGTAGAAGAGAGTAGAGGGAAAAAGGGGGTCAAGGATTTGGAAGTGAAAAGGAAGGACGAATGCTCACTAGAGAGAGGGATATTTCCATACAAAATAGATAAAGTTTAAAAGGTCAGTGTCAGCATCTACCAATACCTTGTATGCATGTGTGTGTGTGTGTGTGTGTGTGTGTGTGTGTGTGTGTGTGTGTGTGGTGTGTGTGTCTGTGTGTGTGTGTTTGAACTCAGTTCTGATAGTCTATATGGTATAGCCACAGACCAACTCCCTCATCTGTTTGCAAAGCCATGGCAGAGGGATTTGATTGAAAAATGCCTTCAGTTCTAACCTCAAAAAATATATGTCTGATAACAGAATGCTCCACTTTTTGAACTGTTCTGCTTTCCATTGTGCAATATTTTTACTGTGTGGTTTCTCTATTGTGCTGGGTTTTGAAGTGCTGCCCTCAAACCCAAGGTCTTCCATAAGCAAAGCATACACTCTACAGTTGTTTTTTCCCTTTAAGGATTTCTAACAGTCATTTTCTCAATTAAAACGAAATTTCACATGAGATAAACCAATCTACTAATGACCTTTTATTTTTTAAAAATGTACCATTTTCTCCCCAAGAGCCAAATATGAGGTGTTGAAAATCTGGTCTTTGGCACTCATTATCATCTGCCCACACCTACTCATTAATAGGATTCTTGTATCTTCCCAACTTGAACTTTATGTTAGGAATAGAGCAATATAACTGCTATAACAAGTTTCCATGTGGAGACTTAATTGTAAAATTACTTTCAGGAAGTATACTAACATTATTCTAATATAACTGCTAGGTTTTATTTTTTCATTCATTTATTTCAATGGGAAAACAAACAAAACTAAACAAAATAAACTCCAAGCGTCGTATTAAGTGAAATAAATATGACCCAGAAAGGCAAGCACCTACGTCTGGTATGTCACATCTAGCTTTGGGGTTTTAGACTTGAGTGTTGAATCGGAGTGTCTTTAGGAGGCAAGAGGCTAGGAAGACTCCATGGTGGTAGGTTGAAGAAGATTGCTCAGGGACAATGACAGACAAGAATGAAATTATGAGGGCAGGGATGGCACTAGGGCTCAAAGGCTGAAGAGGGGATGGAAGCAAAGGCAGTAAGGATGGACAAACTGAAGAAAAATGTATATATTATATTATATATACATGATATATGATATTTTATGTGATATATGATGACATATGTGATGTGATACATAATATGATATATAATATATATATAACTATCTATATTTGACTAGCTAATATATAATATATGCAAAATATATGATAATATCATAAATTACATATACATTCTTTATGGAAATCCATAAATGTATAAGCTAATACAAATTATAATTTAATTTTTAAGAAGGCAAATTTTAGCAAAGCTAAAAATGCATGAGTGGGTAAAACCCAGAAAGACCCAGCTTATTAAATAAAAATCTCAGCACCAGGTGTGAGATACCACTACATGAGTTCTCCAGATGCCCCTAAAACATAGTTCATCACCATTGTTCTTGGTTGCCCACCAGAATTAAGTGGTAAAATCCGGTTGCTTATAATACAACATATTTTGGTGAAAGTACATAGAGAAATCAAACTAGATTTAATCTATCAACCCCACAGACACACACTAACTAGCTTTCATACTACAAGGTGTTATTTAGACCACAGGGAAAGGAAAGTCATCATTGGACTATCCCAGCAATGGACTCTACATGCTACGATACCAACCTGCCAGGCCAGATGTTCCTACTTGCACAAAAGTGGCATAACATTATAGGGATAACCAACTATAGTCTGAGTGGGATTGTGGTCTGTTGTACAGAAGAGAATTTGTGCCTGCTGTTGGAAACCTAGTCAAAACTCTCATAGTTGGAGGTAATAGATAAAAATGGCATGATCTACTGCCATTGTTTAACAAATGTTCATAATGTTAAACTGCCTTCTATTATTTATGGTTGTAAGCATAGAACTGAGACGATCTCAGCCTTGATCAGAGAAGCTTCCTTCTGAGATGACTTGTTAAAAGCCACAAAGCACTAAAGTGCTGCATATAAGTTACTTGCTATTGAAGGGTCAGTCCTAAATAAGACATTTATATAATCTCTACAACCTCAGGAAACATCTTGAGAGAAAAGGTTGAAACAATGTAAGATCCAGAGAATGGGGAAGAGTGCTGGGGAATGGTGTCATATAAAGCAGATGTGGCTGCTAAACTCTCAGACTAACAACAGCTCTAGGTACCTTCACAAGACCTGTGCAGGATCCATCCAGCTACTAACACTATCCATAAATGGGCTAGGTTCTACAAGTCTCCACCTAAGTGAGGAGTTATTGACAACTTTGTGGGTGTATAGAGGAGACATACTTCTGGGATGTGGCCACTAGTTGGTTGCTTCTGCATTTCCAGGCAGTACTGATGAGAATAAGTCAGAAATTAAGAAGATAAAAGAGGACATGAAGCATGTGTTGGTGGAGACAGGATGGGGAGAGAAATTGGGAGTGGGTATGAGCAATATACATTTTATAGTGTGTGTGTGTGTGTGTGTGTGTGTGTGTGTATGAATAAAACTTAAAAAGAATTTATAAAATGTCAAACATAATATACTCATCCTGACAGTAAAACTTACAAACATCCATAGAGTAAAAAATACTTTTAAGGGAATGACAAGAAATATTTAAAGAATTCATATATGAAATTGTAAATAAATGAATTAAAAATTAAAAGAAATATAAGAAGAATGTAAGGTACTACTGTAGTTTATCAAAGTATCTTTGCAATGAGAATAATAATAATACATGATATTAAATAAAATAGTATAGGTACAGTACTTGGCACATGTAATTTTCTTGGCAAATCATTTTATTCAACCCCCCAAATGTCTAAATATACTACCATATAGAAGAAAGTAAGTAAATACAAACTATCTAGGGAATGGTGCAGTTGAGTCTAACTGTTGATGAGTCCAGAGACAGTAGATTTAACTATAATATTTAACGACTTCTGTATTTATTATGGCTACAAACATAACCTATCTGCACAGTAGCTAAGACTTAATTTATTCACACCTTTTATTGGATCAGTCAATGAAAGACAGTACAACCTGTTAAGACATGTTTTATTGAGTGAGTAACTAATTGTATCACTCTAATGAATAAGGGTGATCTAAGACTTTTGGTAGCAGATGGCAAATCTTAAAGGTTCATGCCTTATTTCAGGTGTGAGATGTAGACACTTAGAAAACAAAACCAGGGAACAAATTAGGCGTAGTCAGTGGAGCAGGGCAAACCTATTACACGAAGCAGTTAGAAGCACAGTTGGGTTAGAATAGAATTCATATAGTAACAGCTCTGTGGAAATTCAGGTAGGTGATACCAACAGAGGAGGGGATAACAGATGTCGTCAATGGCAAGTGCAGAAACAAACACAGTAAGCCTGGTGGCAGGAAAGATTAAATAGTGATGAAATAAATTATAGAAAGCACAGTGTACTTCCAACAAATGCTATAGATGCATTTAAAATAAAAGAATATTACCTTAGCAGGGTGCAGTTAGTGAAATGAGGTGAGGGTGAGAAGAATATTTGCTTGTTGTCAATCATATTCCATACAAACTTGCATTACTGCAGGATATATTATTTCAGTGCTGCTCTGTACTTTCTACATGCATTGCAAAACACATCATTACTTGTGATAAATCTGATTATCAACATCATACCTCTGTGGGTGCTTATTTTATTCTCAGATATATGTATGAGAAAAACCAATACAAAGCTGATTTTAATTTTTGGGAGATCAAACAAGATCTATAAAGGGAAGAGGCAGAATAGACATCAACTGTGGAATCCAGCTTTTATAACCAATAGAAAAGATACTGTCGGAATTTTTATTGGTATTCAAATTCATGCTGAAATTCCTAGTGCATGTGATAACAAGTAAGAAGTTTGGGGAATGAAGTCAGGAGGACTTGATGGAGAAGGGATCTTAGCAAAGAAGCTAGAGGAGACTAGCAAACCTTCAGTTTTGTGAATCTAGCCAATGAAATCATAACACTCATTCTTGTTTTGTGAGGATATAAGGTGTCATAATCCAAATCTTCTGGACTCTCATCATAAACTAAACCTGTAGATTCCATTATCCTGTATCTCAGTCTGACAAACTGTTAAGTAAAATTCTCTTTGTGTATCTTGTCATTTTAAATCTTTCTTTCTAGGAGCAGGAATGGTTAAATAGCAATTGACACTGAAGAAAAATAGCATGCAACAGAGATTAGTGATAGTAAGTATTGCAATGTAAGTCAAGAAATACAGAATTTGAGGAGTATATACAGAATTCTGGTGTTGGGCACAATAGGTATAAAATACTCAGCACATTGTGTGATAATAAATATCATCTAGGAAAGTAACAAGTATTATAGGCTCAAATGCATCCCCTTTAAGTTCATACAAAGTCTTAGTTCCAAAGAATGTGATTATATTCAGGAAATAATCTGTTAAGAAATCAAAGCAAGGAGGTAGCCTTAGATAGCCACTCTGCCAAGTACTTTAGTCTCATCTTCTATTTTTTACTATTGTACTGGCTAGCCAAAGGTACTTGATTACAGAAGTCCTAAAAACAACACAAGAATCAAGACATAGGAAATAAGAGAATGAGAAAAATACTTGTTGATAAATTTTATACAAAAGACATTATGTCCAAAAATAAAGCTTGAACCAACACAATGGAGATAGATTACATTAAACATCTCAATTAGTGTATCCGAGACGAAGAAGAAACAATAATTAATATCAAAACTAGTTGTACTCTCAACTATTGCTCTGCAGCATCTTGTAAGGATAAGACTAGAATTTAAGCAAAAGGAAGATATGTTAGCAGGGTCCTGTTAAGTAGAGACACCCCTGAGTAGGTCAGAAGGAGGGAGCCACTCTATGATTATGGCACATGCCGCCATCAGATGCACAAAGGCAATCTTACTGTTTACATCCTCCTAAATGAAACTGCAGTAGATGTTAGGCCCAAACTAGGTCGCTCCAGCTGCATTTTGTCTACATTCTTGCTTCTTTCCCTGATGAATGCCTCAAAAATAATGGTGAAATTTTTCTAAAAATAATGTATCCCAGCATTCTGTAAGTCGTGTAGGACACCAAGACTTGCTTAGAACTTCATTGCCACTCACCAACTCTCTTTAAATAAACTCCACATTTTCTCTTCTTTACTAAAGGCCTTCCATCATTCCTTCTTTTCTTCCTTCCTTCCTTCACTTTTTATCCAGATCAATCCATAGCATTACCCTCCTCCAATCCCAGTCCCATCCTCACACTCCCTCCCCTATTTCCCATTCCTTTTCTCCTCAGAGAAGGGAAGCTCCCACCCCCATAGGTACCAACCCATGCTTGCACATCAAGTCTCAGCAGGACTGAGCCTGAATGCAGCATGCTCTCCCAGTGAGAATACCCAAGGCAACCAACTATGGGAAAGGGATCCAAAGGCAGGCAACAGAATCAGAGACAGCCCCTCCTCCAATTGTTAGGGGACCCACGTGAAATCCAAGGTGCATATCTTCTACATATGCGTACTTTTAAAACACATATGTCGTTTTAACAACTGTATCCAGAGGTGGAAAAAAATGTTTGCTGATTTGATTTCATAGAATCAATCTGGGAGTTTGAAATCTATAATTCTTGTTTTTAGTGTTATGTTCACCATTCATACCCCCTGAATTTAAAATAAAGATGTGAAACAGTAAGGTCTGAGAGAGAAATCCTTGCTTACCTTTTCTTTTAACAAAGACATACCTCCATTAATTCACATCCACTGCTTCCAAATGACTAAACTTAGTGAAAATGGCAAGTCCAGAGCCAGGAGAGACCCAGACCTGTGCCTTCTGTATCAAAGATATCCAAGCTATGGCTGTAAAAGGAATACCTCTGTGAGTAGTGAGAAAATGATATATCACTGACACAAGACAGATACATCATTGTCTCTGATATAGAAAGAGTTTATGTTTAAGCTATGATATTCACTCAACCCAAAACCTAATGCAAAGTGATCCTTAATTCTTTTTAAGTCTATAAAGTAAAGAGATTACAGAGGAAAATATAATGTTAGTAATAGTTGTTTTGTGAAATTCAGCTAACAGAATTGTTTGAATAACATAAAAAGTGAAAGATGTTGATACAAAAACCACAATATATCTAGCCAAGATAATTGATAAACATTTTTTTAAAAATGGTCCCTTCAAAGGAAACAACCTCCTATTAGAAGAAGAATGCTACCTCAGATTCATTTTGCCAGATAAATCAAAGCCTAGCTTCAGAGGGACTAGTGGAGACAAATTTACATTGAAACTAAGACTTATTCCCTATTCTAAAAACTCTACAGCTCTTTAAAACTACCCTACAGTTATACAATCTATGAATACAAAAGGAAAGGTGCAGCTGGGTGACAGTACATATGTTTAAAACATGTTCCAGTTTACACTCTACCTAAACACTTTATTGAGACCTATTGTACAGGAATAAAAAATGGGGGGGAGGTCCTTTTCAAAATATTACTGTTATTGTCAATGCCACTCAAAGAAAAACTCGGATGGAGATGGACTGATTCCTATTACTATAATTCTGATTCTGTCACTCACAGATCAAGGAATAATTTTTACTTTCAGGTCTTATTATTTAAGAAATACATTTTAGATAACTATACTTGACACAATGATTGTTTTAGTGCACCTGGGGAAAGTATATTGAAAATGCACTGGGAAAAAGTCATCATTCTGGTGCCATGAAGAGTATTTGTGAGTCAGGAGAAGAAGACATCCCAATGTAAAGAGGAGTTTGAGAAAAGCCGATTCCAACCCTGTGACTCTTATAGGTTCACACTCCAAGGAGGAGCTAACTACAGATGTAACTGAAGTTATAAAATAACTATACTTATATCTGGGACACAAATATGTTATTAAAAGCTTGTCATCCCATGATAAACATAACCAAGTGAACAGTTGTGGCACATGGGTGAGAAAAATTAGTTTCTTTTTTAAATATTTTATTTATTTATTTATTTACATTTCAAATCTTATTCCTTTCCTGGTTTCCCATCCAGAACCCCCCTACCCCATCCTTTCTCCCCCAGTTTCTATTAGAGTGCTCACCCACCTATTATTAGAGTGCACTCCCACCTCTCGCCCTGGCATTCCCCTACACTGGAGCATTGAGCCTTCACAGGACAAAGGACCTCTCTGCTGAAGGACAATCCAGAGACTGCCCCACCTAGGAATCCTTCCCATATAGTCACTAAACACAGACACTATTGTGGATGCCAGCAAGTGCTGGCTGACAGGAGCCTAATATAGCTGTCTCCTGAGAGGTTCTGCCAGTGCCCGACTAAGACAGAAATAGGGGCTCACAGTCATCCATTGGACTAAGCACAGGGTCCCCAATGAGAAAGGACCCAAGGAGCTGAAGGGGTTTGCAGCCCAGTAGGAGGAACAACAATATAAACTAACCAGTACCTTCAGAGCTTCCAGGGACTAAACCACCAACCGAAGAGTACACATGGTGGGACTCATGGCTCCAGGTGCATATGTAGCAGAGGATAGCCTAGTCAGTCATCAATGGGAGGAGAGGCCCTTGGTCCTGTGAAGGCTCTATGCCCCAGTGTAGGGCCAGGAAGTGGGATAGGGTGGGTTGGTGAGCAGGGGGAGGGGGGAAGGAATATGGTTTTATTTCAGAGAGGAAACTGGGAGAGGGGATATCATTTGAAATGTAAATAAAGAAAATATCTAATTAAAAAA
>JADRCD010152000.1:0-19423 GCA_019843815.1 Montemys delectorum
ACCTCTGGAAGAGCAGTCAGTACTCTTAACCCCTGAGCCATCTCTCCAGCCATGTCTTAAAAATTTTTAAGAAAAATTACTTTTATGTCTTTAGGAGTTTTGCCTGTGTGCTGCTGGCTTATTGACACAAGCCAGAGTCATCTGAGAAGAAAGGACCTCAATTGAGGCTCTGATTGGGCTGTAGGTGGCCTGAATGGAGGACATTGTCTAAATTAGTGATTGTACATCAGTTCCTGCCTCCAGGTTTTGGCTCTCTTTGAGTCCCTGCTGTGAATTCCCTGAGTGGATTGTGATTTGAGATATGTAAAGCCAAATAAACCCCTTCCTCCTCAGGCTGCTTTTAGTCATGGGATTTGGCCACAGCACTAGTAGGCCTCAGACAGCCTGCATGCTTGTCTATATACTATGTACTTGCCTGGTGACTCTCAGATCCTTGGAACTGGAGTTACAGTTGTGAGCCACTGTGTGGGTGGTGTGAATCCAACCTCAATTGATCCTGTGGAAGAGCAGTTAGTGCTCTTAACCAATGAGGCTCTCTCTAGCTCCACCATGTTTTCTTTCTCCAGTCATCTGTGGATAGGTGTCAGGGCTGGTTTCTTCTTGTTTGAGTATTGCAGCAGTAAACATGAACATGCAACTAGCTCTGTGGCATGCTGTCTTAGAGTATTCTAAGTCTATGCAGTAGTTAATAGATACATTATTTATTGTATATTATTTTATAATTATATATTATACATTATATATAAAGTATATTTATAAATATATATGATATATATAAACACTTTTCAGAATGGCTCAGTCAGTTTACATTCTCCGACTGTTGTAGAAGGCTCCTTTTCCCCACATTTTTGCAGATTTGTTTTTTTCTTGATGATGGTCATTTTGACTTGAGTGTGTGAAATCTCAACCAAGCTTTCATTTGCATTTCCTTGATGACTAAGAATGTTGAGATTTTCCAAATAGTTATTGCCTTTCATATTTTTCCTTTTTTTTTTTTCTTCAGAACTATGTGTTCAATTCTTTTGCCTATTTACTGATGAGATGCCTTGTTCTTTGGGGATTTAACTGTTGGCGTTCCTTACATATCCTAGATGTTAATCCCTGTCAGATGTATGGTCAACAAATATTTGTTTCTATTCTGTAGGCTGTTGTTTCTTCTCCTGATCGGCTCCTCTGCTCCAGAGAAGCCTTTTAACTTCACACAGCTTCACCTGTCAATTCTTTGGATTATTTCCTCTGCCGAGTTCTTTGACAGAAGCTCCTTGCCTACATCTTTAAGAGTTTTGTCTGTTTTTCTCAAGCAGTTTTGCAGTTCCAGGTCTGGGGCGGGAAATATTAAAAAATGATCCCACACGTTCCTGTGCTTGAGCCTCTGCCCCTGGCAGCCTGGCCGCACATGCACTGGCAGGCTATGGCCGACCTGTTTTTATCTTGTGGAGACTCTGACTCTGAATTCCACAATCTCTCCACCCACCTCACTAGGTTCCCACTGGCCAGTTGTTACCACGCCAAGCCCAAGCTTCAAATCCCCCTACGGCCTTTGTGGAACACCTCGGGCAAACCCATGCTTTGTCACCATACCTTTTTCTCTTGAACCCAGATGAGCCGCTGCCTTGAAGGAAAACACAACACAAACTTAGTTTAGAAACAATGGTAACTCAAATCACTGGGCGTGACAACTAAAACCTAATCTTGTAAGCCTTATTAAAATCTGATTCCTTTGATGGCAAATCCTTGTGGATCCACCACGATACTGGGAAACTCTAGCAGCCAATCTTACCCTTCTGCTGTCGCATTCCAAAAGGTACCTAATTCTCTGCTTCTCTCTTCCGCCATCCAACCGGAAGTCCCACCTACTCGCCCAGTGATTGGCTTCTTTATTCATTAGGGGATTGGTTCACAAGAAGCCATGTGGCTCACCTACCTGACTCATTCTTCATTCCAGACAGCCTCTCCCAGGAGAGCAAGCAGCACAGAGCCATCTATAACACAGGTCTTACATTTTGACTTTTGCTCTGGTGAGGGAAAGGGATCTGCCTATCTTATGTGGAAATCCAATGTCCTGGCATCTTTTGTTGAAGAGATTATCTTTTTCTAATGTTTGTTGTTTTAAAAAGTTGTCATAATTATATGTCAATAGCTGTGTGGGGTGATGATTTCTGCTCTCAGTTCTATTCTGCTGGTTCACTTGTCTTTTTTTGAGCAAGTACCATGCTGATTTGTTCTTACTGCTCAGTAGCCTGACACGATCAGCTATCACAGGATCAGCTCGCTCTTGCTGTGTAGGCCCGCTTTGGTTATTTAGGGTCACTTTTGTTACCATGAGCTGTTCAATAATTTAAAAATGTTCATGTGGAAAAACATTCTCGCCTTGAAAAAATGTAGTTCCAGTTTTATTGAATTGTGATAAGACAGTGTTACTGATTTTATTTCCTCTTGGTAGAACTTATTAAACTTATCCTGGTACCTCATATAGTATCAATTTCCATAAATGTTCCTAAGCACTTAGAAAGAAAGGATACTTTCTGTTTTATAAGGCTGAAAAGTTCAGTGTATGTATGTATTTATAAGGTCTGCTTAAGGATTATGTTTATGCTTTTGCCCTTTCCTCCCTCTCCTCCTCCTCCCCCCCTCTCCTCCCTGTCCTCCCCTCTCCTCCTTCGTCTCCCTATTTGCCCTGTCTTGAACAGAGAGGACGTGGCCACCCCTCTAATTGATGTATGTTCCTGTGCTTCTCCTCTGCCTTGTTTGTGCTTCACAGAGTCTGTTGCTATGGTCTTTGCTGTGAATTACGGCCCGTAGACTCAGAGAGCACTTGTTAGGTGGCCTTCTTATGGATGGCATATGTCTTGTGAGATACCAGGTGCTTCCCTCCTGTGCTTGGGCCCAATGCTTTGCCATCCCTTTGATTTGTTGTCTTTTAGAGGCACTGCTTCACAGTGAAGGGCTGAGTTCTGTAAAATGAGTCAGACCAAAAACTTGTTTCTTAAGTGTGCTAAGATGATTTAAATTTATTACCATGAATTAAAGCTTGTTCTCAGACTTATTGTTTGTGTATATTTACTGTGCATGTTCTATTTATTACCTTTCCACTCTCTAGTCTCTGCCTCTGTATCTGTTAAAGCAATCTTTTGGTGATCAGAAAACCTTCCTGGTTTGCTTAGATGGCTGCTTTCCACTGACTTTAATTGTTTACATGGTCTTCCTTTCTTCCCTTTCCCACCTGTGTGTTTTACCTACTTCGAATGATACCATTGACTCATTTATTATTTATGGTAAAGTTAATATATTCTACTTTTGTATTTTCCCTCTTCCTGTAACTAAAAAAAAAATGTTATTTCTACTTTCTCAGAGCACGAAAATTAACATTTCTCTTATTCTTAGGTATAGCTATGGTTTGCTTAACATCTTTGGTTGTATAGTCAATGTTCCTGGCTTCTCCCTTAAGGTTCTTCACTTGCATATTATTTAGCTTTAGACTGTATGCTAGTAAATTCTCAGAAAGGTGCCTTTAGTATAATATTCTCACATTTTTAATGTTTAAGCTATTCTATAAACAAGCACATGAAAAGATGCTTAGCACCATTAGTTACCAGTTACATAAAACCATAAGAGACACTGCTTCACACTCAACACTAGGACTCTAGCACTCCTCTGGCAATGTGGTTTGAAACGGTTCCAAGGCTGTGGAAAATAGATTGAGGTAGGCATAAAATCGTCACATGGCCGAGCAATTCCGTTTCTAGATATATACCCTAAAGAGTTGGAACCAAACAAATAGACGCTTCTACCTAAACGTTCATATAGCAGTGCTATTCACAGTATACAAAGGGCAGAGTCAACCCATATGTCTCAGATGTCTACCTATCAACTGATGGATAGAAAACAGTATCTTCACACAATGGCATATTACTAAGCCATAACAATAATAAGGTACTGATATGTGCTACAACATGGATGGACCCTGAAGGCATGTAAGAAGTCAGGTATATAAGATCCATTTGCACAAAATACCTAGAATAGGTAAACTCATAGAAACAACAACACAAAACAGGTTATCTTGAAACTGGCAGTAGGCAAGAGGGAGTAAATGAATATTTTTCTCATGGAGTGATGGAAATGTTTGCAAAGTAGAAAGAGGCGGTTGTATGACACTGTAAATGAACTAATGCCACCAAACTGTTCCCTTTCACATAGCTGGTTTTTATGTCATGTTAATGTCACTGCAGTGAAAGCCACCTCCCTAGACCCCTAATATTTGACGGCTGGTGGAGTTGGAGCTCTTGGCATGTACTGTAAGCTTTGTGACAGGCTTCTTCACTACTGCCTGCTTTGCGTCTTTGCTCTGGAGAGCTCGCATGTTTATCTGATTTCTTTTCTTCATGTAAGCTTCCCCTCCTGCCTAGAACACTAGAGGATTGTTTTCTTTTGCTGTAATTTTGAGTGGTCTTAGTTGGTTGGATAACTGCTCAGATATTCAAAGCTGAATGCTTGGAAGCAGTTTCCCTCCCTGCTGGGCAGCTCTTTCTTGCAGGGGCACTGTCTTAGCTCTTTCATGTTCGCTTGGAATCACTATATTTTGTTATTAGTATCTCTAGTTCCACTTTTCCTCCTGGTCTATCTGCTGTTTTCTCACTGATCTCTACTTTATTTCCCACCAGTCTCTTGTCTCTTTCCTTCTACCCACTACCTTTTCCTTTTCTCAGTCTACATTCAGCTGCATTTCTCCCGTCTTAGGTATATTACAACTTTACTTCAGAGTTAATTTTTTTTTCCTTCAAATTCTTTCCTAAAACCAATTCCCCACCTTAGAAGTCCAAGGTTTTCAACTTCCAGTTGAATTTTAAGATTCCTGATCTGTGATTTCATGCCCTGTGCAATTGTTTACTCTTACTTGATTCAGGAGGAATGCTGTAATGCATGTTCTGTTGAATTCAAGCTGCTGTTTGATTTTGCAATTTTCCATCCTCTGAAAAACTTTTCTTTTTCTTTCTTTCTTTATGGTTTTTTGAGACAGGGTTTCTCTGTGTAGCCAGGCTGGCCTCAAACTCAGAGATCCACCTGCCTCTGTCTCCCAAGTGCTGGGGATTAAAGGCATGTGCCACCACTGGCTGAAAATCCAAGAAGAGTGTTGTAAACCCAAAGTGTAGCTGATAAGTGATGCTTCATTTCCTCACATATTTATTTCAGTTAATCACTGTTCAGTTAATCAATTTCAGTATCAATTATCATTAATGATGTCATTTTTTCCCCATCAGGTTGGTGAGTGACCAAATCTCACTTGTGACACAAGTCCCACTCCTTTATTTTACTTCATAGGGCCACTTTTAGTGATCTGTCCTCTTAGCTTGGCTTTCCTGAAAGTAGGCAGATCTTCAACAAAGCTTACCTGCAGACAGTCTCAGACTCAGGAGGGAAGGACTGGGAGGAATAAGAGGGTAGGATGGAGAAGCCAATGCACAGCTGTATTTTTAAATTGGTTACCTCTGTGTGTGCTTTGGCTTGATACTGTTAGACCCTTTGAGGACCTACACAGAATATGTCTCCTTTGTCCATCAAAACAACTGTCTTCTAGGGCATCCTGATCCCATTGGCCATGACTTTGCTTGGAATGTTAATGATCATGAATAGTTGAAGGTAAAGAATGAGAGGTAGGTCTAAAAGATGTAGCATCCTATGCCTTACATTTCTGAGACTCTTCAGCTATGGGATTAGCACTATCAAACACTGTTGAGCATGTGAATGATAGTAGCCTTAGCATCTAGTTTTTTTTCTTCAAGTAAGCTAAATTGGTGGTGGTAGCAGGGAGGTGTTTCAGAACACGACCCTTTCAATGACAGTTACCAGACCTTCCCTAGTGCTGACTGCCTTGAGTGGGAACCTGTCAACTGAACCATCTCCATCCCTTTCTTCGCAACTGGTTTGCCTATCATTATGACAACCTAGGTGTTCTAAACACTTTCTGGACACTATTCATGCTTCAACTGTAAAAGACATGCAGCCACTGCTGCTGCTGAGGTCAACATGTAGCCATTGCTGTTGCTAAGGCTGTTGCTTCAAGAACTTTGCTCCCCCACTCACAAAGGTTCCAGCCTATATCAGCGCTGGAAAACTTCACTCTGGTGGCCCCCAGATGACCCTGTCTTTACAGTTCCAGATGCCTGTATCCCCAGACCTGGTAGAAGCCGACTTCATAAAATGGACAGGAAGAGGAACATTTCTCCAGTATACTTAGCAAAACACTTGTGATTGATAGGAGAGAGACCATAATTATGTAAGTCCAGACTTCAGAGTGATTTCAGAGTCCAGACTCAAATTGTGGAGGGCTTGCTTGGGTCTTTAATACCAACTTTCTTTCTTCAAGACTCAAATGGGTGTTTGAAAGCTAATTCAGGTCATCAGGAATAGAGAAAAGTACCTTTATACACTAAACATCTTGCTGGCCTTGCAATAAGTCATTCATAAATCTGCCCTTTTTTATTCTGGAAAATTCTTGACCATTATTTTTGGTAGCTGGTTTTGTGTTTCCTTTCCTCTTCCATCTCTTCAGACTTATAAGTTCCCATGTGACCTTACATCCTTTCTCTTTCCTTCTCTTTAGTATTCTCTATTTTCCTTCCATGCATCAAAAAGGTACTTTTGTTTTTTTCAGTTCACCAAATCTCTTTAGTGGTATCTGATTAGACTATCCAGTCAACTCTTAATTTCAGTTGCAATTTTCACTTATAGAATTTATACTTGCATCTTAAAATAATGTCCAATCCTCCTCAAAATGTCTCAGGTTGTCTTTTAGTATGACATCATATTGGATACTATTTGGAAGTTCCTAGACAATTGTTTGAAGTGATTTCGACAACTTCACCTGATATTGCTTTGTCACAAGGTTTTGACTCTGAATTGTTACTTTCAATGTGTAGTTTGCAAACACTGATTATAAGCTGTAGTAGTAATTTGAGGATGTGGAAGGTAGCTTCTAGAGTTATGCCTCTGACTGTGATAGGCTGTGGTCACAGCAACCTGAGACTACCTTAATCCATTCAGGGATGGGGAGAATAAAAACAGAGTTTCAGACTAGATGGTCTGCTTTCCATCACCATTGTCTTGATGTCTTAGGTTTTTAGTCCCAAATCAAATGTAGAGGAATTGGGTCTGTAGTCCAATACCAACTTCTTCCCTTCAAGATCCAGAAGCTCTGTAGCTTCTCACACTCATATTCAAACTGGCAGGTGCCTCTTAGGAGAGCAGCCCCAATGCTAGACTTGTCTTCCAGGCTGTCATTAGGCAGGACCCTGTAGTTTGACATACCAGGTACCCAGATGACATTTTGACATCTTCAAATTATGTCTAGATGTTCTCAACGAAGGGTGGTTCAGACCATCAAATTCACTAACATTGGGTAGAACACCATCCTGCTTTGGGGGTTCATTCTAAAAATCACAGACTCTTCTATTTTGGCACTGAAATGCCAGAAACAAGAGTGGACTTCAAAACCATGGTTTAAAAAATTATGTGGAAAAAAGCAAACTGTATAAACAATGTCTGCAGTCTGACACTTATGTAAATAAAAAGCAAAACAGTTCTATACATATTTTGTGGGCATGTGTATGTGTTTACATACACATGGTGACCTGGTGGGTGGGAAGCAGGTCTGGATTAGGGGTGGTATGTAGCACGAGACTTTAACCATCTGTACTCTGATATATAACGAGCATATAGGCATTTGGTATTTGTGTTATTTTAAAATTTTTATTCATTAAAAAAACACACAAATGTGCCCAGATGTGGATGACTACTGGTTGGTGGGGTAGCCGGCAGTTGCTCTGTGTCGTTGTCTTCAGCTTCTTGATATCCAACTGACAGCTGCTGAGAAGGTTCAGTCCTCATCTTCTATTTTTACGGAAGATGCGTGCAGGATTCCCTTTCTGTTAGAACCTTTATTTTGGATGTTCTTGGACCAACTAATGCAATTCTCAATAGAGAAGGGTTTGGGAGAACTCAAGTTTCTTAGCTCAACAATGCCCTCTTCTGATGCCACAACCTGTTTAGCTCCTGCAATAAATGTCCACTTTTTACTGACAATTTAATTTTATTTATTGTATTTCCTGTGGAGCCATGGTTTCACCTGTTTTCCTCCTTTATTTCAGTACACATCTCCCAGGACTATCTTCCTTTTCCAAAATGGCCTTCTCTCCACTGCATCTGTTCCTGCACAGTCCACGCTGTTTTCTCTTTTCCAAGATCTAATGGTCTGACTCTGCCAAGTGAGTTAGTCAGCTTACTGCTGCTGTGAAAAAAAATATCTGAGGTAAAATTAATTCTGGTTCACAGCTTCAGGTTTTCAGCCAAAGATCACTTGGCCATGTCATTTCCAGCCTGCGACAAGGCAGAACGTCAGAGTGATGAGTATGTGGCAGACAGAGTGGGCATCTGGGACAAAGAGAGAGGAGGGGCTAGGGCTCAATATCTCCTTAAGAGCATACCCCCAGTAACTTAACCTCTTCTTACTAGGCTCCTACTAGCAGCCCAGGCTGATGACAACACTTTGAAGACATGAGCCTCTAGGGGACATTCCAAACACAAACCACAACAGCAGGCCTCACACCCGCTCTCAATATTCTGCCTCTCTCTCAGGTTGGCTGGTCTCTCTCCTTTGCTTGTGTCGTCTGTGTTCCTCTAGCACTCGAATTCAGTGAGACCTCCTGGTATATGTACCCCATGCCTTGCTGGCGATGGGTTTTGAGCTGACATTTACTTATTTCCCTCACTCATGCAAAAAGCTGTATTTGTAGGCTCCGCTTCTCATCCTGCTCTAGGAATGGGCTATTTCATGTCCCATTAGAATTCCAAACAATAACGTGTGAAGGTTTTTGTTTGTTTGTTTGTTTGTTTTGACTGAAAAATGAATACATGCATTTTAGAGTTTAGAAAGGACTGTGTCTTAGCTATCTTTTTTTGCTGTCTGCTTCTAATTTCATTGCCTTTTGCTTAGAGTAGTCTGGGCTACAAGATCTGAGATCTTTGGAAACGGAGATTTCCTTTATGGGTGAATATGCTGTTGATCTTCCTTTGAATGTTCCATGTGTGTTTTATCTCTGGCTAAGCTTTGTGATCATGCTAAATATGCCTTTTCAACATCTCTGATCTGCCCTCTCTGGGGGTTAAAACCCAGGACTAAAATTAATGCAGCTGTAATATTCTCTTGCCTGTTGCTTGATGTATTTTGAGGCCAAGTTTCTTGGTGCACACATGCTGGCGTGCACACATTCATGGCCCACTGTTTCCTTGAACAGTACAAAGCCTTTGTCTTTGTCTTTCTACTGTGAACTCTCATAGTCTTATAGAAAAACAGTTAAGCTGCCCTAGTGTGTACAGACTCGGTGTGCCTGTCTGCATTAGAGAGAAGTCAATTTTGGTTGTGAGAATAGATATCTCAAGCATTCTTCCAAAAATTCTCTTGCTGTTAGTAACATGTGAATCTATGTCAAAGATCTTGATTTTGGAATAATGTTATTTTAGACATTTATAAAGCTTGCCTTTTGCTTCTGACCAGGGCTCTGGAGAGCTAACTGAGGGTCTGCCTCTGTGAGCTGAAGCTCAGGTACAAATATCAGTTCCAGACAAAACCAAATGTGTTTAGTGAACAGAGAAATGAGGCTGTTATAGTAATGAGAACATGGTCTGAGAGTGTGAAGGGACAAAAAGAGGTACAGATCTCAGCGGGGAAGCCACACTGTCTGATAGTGCCTGACTTCACTCCAGAGCACATAGCATTTGGAATGTCATTTGGGAAACAAAGTGGTGCCAGGGTAGATGGTGTAAGCCTGCTTTGTCTTTAATCCCAGCACTCAGGCAGCAGAGGCAGGCAGAGTTCCGTGAGTTTGAGGACAGCATGGTCTATATAGTGAGTCCCAGGCCAACCAGGGCTGCATAGTGATGTCCTGTACCAAAAAATAAAAACAAAAACAAAAACCCCAAACAAGCCAACAAACAAACAAACAAACAAATAAAAAAAAAAGAGGAAGGAGAACAAAAATAAATGAAAACTGTTTAGGAAAAAACGGAACCATGCATGCAGTGTGGGCTTCCAGGAGCAGGATTGTGAGGTGCCATCCTCTGGTAACATTTTGAGACGGAAGTGAAAAATTCTCCCTTGCAAGATGAAAGAGGATATTTTCTAATTCTTTATGCTTAGCTTTAAGATGTTTGTTTCTATTACTCTGATATTTTCTGGTTGACCTAGAGGCTGTTTTGTTTTGGAACAAAAGGGATGTAATACTGTTTGCTCCTACTCATGGATTTAATTAGGTGTGGTGCCCAATCTATAATAAATCATGGCTTTAGCTTCTCTTTGTTAAGGTGGTTGGAGGCCTTTGGGCGTGGGTGACTTACTAATGTACACTCTTACTGCTGGGATCATCCCTCGACTGTCAATCACTTGATCATTTTACAAGCCAAAGCCTCTTCCTTAGTGTTTTGTGTTACACAAAGATCACATTTTATTCTCATATTTGTTCACAGACATGATTCACATTTTGCAACTCTGTACATAAGGAAATCATTCTAAATTCAGCAACAGTGCCAGCTTGACTAAAAAAAGTTATTTTCCATATCCACAAAAATGTTAATCAGATTCTTGTTAGAACATGTGTAAGAGCTGGTTTTCATTGTCACAGTTCTTGATGTCAGATTACTAAAATAATTTATGTTTTGTTGTGGGAACATTGGTGCACGCAGAGCCTCCCAAATCACATGACCATGTCTCAGCCCACACTTCTTCATGACACATAGAAATTATTTGTGTTTTGTGGTAACAAATGAATGGCAGGAACAGCAGAATTTCAATGTGGCCTTTCTTTATTTGATTAAACATAGTCTCTATTTATTCTTAAAAAAACTAATTTAAGTTAAATGGCAACAAACCATGATAATTCAGAAAACATGTTGAAACCGAGAGTGAAGAGAAATGTTCTCTACGTAAACCACACTGTAAACCATAAAACTTATTTTTGTCAACTGCTTCTCATGACAGTGGCTGGGAATTTGACATTTCTACTACAGTAGGCAGAAAACCATGTATAATACACTGTCCCACACGCCACATCACATCTCTATTTATATTTCCAAACTAAAAGCATTCCAGCTTCAGAGTGCTGAGCGTGCTGTGCAGTTATCGAGAGCTGCATGCTCTCCTCTAAGGCTGTTTCTGTGTGTGTGCTAGTCCCCACTTCCCAGCCATCCTCAACAGAGCAAGCCTGCTTCACAGAGAACAGCACAGTACTTTAAACCCACGGAGGTGAACTTTTCAGTGACCTCTGGTTAACACATGTGTAAACAAAGATGCCAGGGGACTTCAAGTGAGGACACTCACTTGATCTCTTCCTTTCAGAACCCGTTAGTTAGTCACCATTACATGTGAAGTTAGTACTGAGAACATTTGCAGGAGTCTGAGGTTGAGAATTTTAAAGCTAGTAAATACAAAGGTAAGAGAAGCCTGGATAATCCATGATCTTACTTGAGGTATAAACACTACACAGCTGACTCATTTATAGAAGTTTTTTGGATTGAAATCTCCCTGTCTCCACTTAAAGATGCTAAGAAGTCAGCACCACCCCATTTTCATCCCTGCAGAAAGCATTATTTAGTTTTGGATATAACATTTTAGAACAATAATGCATGCCTCCTAGGAGCATACCACAATAAATGTCTCAAAAACCACTCGGCTAATCCCAGGGTATAATCTGACTGTTTTAAATTACTGCAGGGAATATTATGGGCCTTAATGACACCGTAGCTGCACAAAGCCAAAGAAAGCTAGAAAGGGAGGCCAAGAAGATGAGCTCAGAGCCAGCTAAAGTGACAACAAACATGTGGTTGTTTACTAGAACTGGAGAAGCTTTGTCTGCAGATGTTTGTGGTCACTAGAAGGTTCCAGAGGAATGAGTTGTTATAAAGATTTTCAGTCTGATGAGAGCAAGATTCCTCTTGGAGATGGCAGGCCTGAGGACAGGGGTGCCCAATGGTACAGACAGAATTTATAGAGTTCTGTGGTCAGATCATACTCTACTGGTCCCACAAAGTGTGCCAACAAATTAATATCGTACGGATGTCATTTCAAAGCCTCCTAAGGAGGAGTCATCACCGAAGCTGTTGGAGCACAGATGGTTCAGCTATACACTGATATTCATACTTGCATTTTTGCATTATAGCTGCTTTTCCCCCTGTTGAACTGTAATGAATTGTCTCATAATCTGTTCCATCTTCCTGCCATTAGCAGGCTTTGAATGTTCACAAATAGGAGCAAAGAACTCATTTTCCAGGACTTTAATCACACAAAGAGGGAATGCCTAATTCTCTAAATGAAATGGTCTGTGATCACTGAAGCAGAGATTTAATATAGCACGGCAAATTAGGTAGATTTTAATAAATTACTTATCTCCCTGAATACTTTACATATGCTTAAGAAGGAATAGCCTGTTTGCAAACAGTGAAAACCCACAGCCTATAAAAATCCTTTGAAGAAAATGACAAATAAAAAAGTAAATTAAAAAATGAAATGCATTCTATCTCAGACCCCCAGAGACAATTCCTTTGCAGCACTGATTCACAGCTCCATTAAAAATATCAATTAAACCCTTCAGCAAGACTGCGTAAAAGCTAGAAATTAACTTTTGGAGCTGCTTTTTGAGGGTCTGGATATCTAGATACATCCCAGCATTGTATAAGCTTGATGTAAGTTTAAAAAATAATAAAAGGGTCTCTTTTCATGTCTAAGCATTTTAGAATTTGAGCCATACTCTAATTTTTTTCTATGTAATAACTTTAATTTATAAAGTATAAATTTCCTGTGTGTGTGTGTGTGTCTGTCTGTCTATCTATCTATCTATCTATCTATCTATCTGTCTATCTATCTTCTTTATATGTATACAATCCTGGATCTGGCATCAGCATCAAAAACACACTGATACCACATAACCTGGAACAACTACAATGTTTATGAGAAAACAAGACAGAATTGGGAGTAATTTAATAAGTTGGTGCCAAGTCTCCTTCTTTATATTTAATTGCTAGAAACTGTATGCATCAAAGAAAATGCATACTGAGCTTTAATGTGCATAAAGTAGATATTAGCATTTTAAAGAGGAAGATTAACACATTAATCTAAGTAATTTTCGTATATTGCTTCTAATAAAATCTTCACAGTATAAAAATCTTAATGAGGCTAATCAGAGGCGTTCCATTTAGTGGGAAAATTAGGGATAACATAAAAAGTATTTCTTTTTCATTGGTTTTCCTAAGATTTTAGGCTTTTACTTATGGAAAATAAAAATGGGAACTACTCCCAGTTCTTCATAAGAAAATGTGGCAAATGCAAATAGATGTTTCATGCTATCATGTTGCTATAAATTATTGATAAGGTAGCCCACTTAGAAGCACTGAAGTCCTAAGGGGTGGCAGTCATGGGGAGGAGTAGATATAAAAATAAACAAACACAAAAACTATACAAAACTTGAACATTCAAGCCTAAACCCAGGCACTCCCTCCCAGCTCCCCATGAATTATAGATTACATACACCAGAGTGATTACTCAAAATCTTATCTTTGAGCTTTCATGTGAGCATTTTCTTAGAAGTAGGCTGCCTCTGGAACAGTTTCTTTCAAGCCTCCAAGTCCTTTCTGTACTGCTCATAGACAGACCGTAGGGCATGAAGTGCTTCCACAGTCACCTTCAGTTTGCCGATGGTGCCACCGTCTGTTCGGGCATCAAGAACTGAGGAGAAGGTCAGCAAAGGTCAATGATGTTCAGTAGTTTTCTCGGCTAGGTACAGTTATATGAAAAAGCCCTTTGTTTGAGGACACACATTTTACAAATAATCTTGAAGCTTACTAAGTGAAAGACTATGGCTATTCCCACATGGTCAGAGTTTCTTCTAACATACTGTGGAATACTGCAAAAGTATGAAGCAACCAGTATTAGGACTGGTCACCTAGGTCCCTAAGGTGACACTTCATTTAAAATATGGTTCTGTGCAATTAGAAAAGCAGTCTGGCAGACCCACAGAACTTAAGACATCTGTGAGTGGGCTCTGAGGGTCAGAGGTTTGCTTTTTGAGTGAGCGCTATCAGTGATGTTCCAAAGGCAGACTATTTAAGTCTTGAGGCTTCTTTGAACACAGCTTGGTCTAGTGTCAGGCCAGTCCCCAGACCACATTATCTAGGGAAAGATATTTGTTAGGGATTCAAGGCCCAAGTTTGTAAGTTTGATAGTGTTTATGGGTCTTGTAGTTTCTTGTTATTTCTTTGAATTTAATGATGGAGTCTCAGCCTCCTCAATAGATGATCTACACCTACCGCTCCAGTAGTGGGTTACTTCAATGAACCTTTGTGAGAACCTTCAAAGAAAACTTGGTAGGTATGTGGGTGGAGAAAGGAGCCACTGAATTGCAGTGGCCTGATGGTACCCAGCTTGTTCTCCTGAACTTCCTTTTTTTCTTAGAGATCACTCACTGGCACATGGCACAGAGCAAGGTATTAAAATGTACCAGGAACAGTGCCTGGACATCTGACTGACTTCTTACAAGTGGTCCTAACAGGAAGGTGTTAGAAAAGTGTGATCCCTGTGGTCACACCTTTTCCACAGGAAAAGGTGGACCACTAAGCAGAGCTGGCTATAGAGACTGATTTTGGTGATTCCTGTCAGACACTTGGTTCTAGAGTCTTGACTAAAGTGATATAAGCATTTTAATTCTCTCATCTTTTGCTCTGTGCCAAAGAGTAACTAGCTGCCATCAAGTCAGACATACATACTTTATGACTATTTCAAACATGCTCCTAGTTATTTATTTGATTAACTTGGGTAATCATTTGGCTCCATCTGGATGTCCTGTCTCAATCCTGCCCTGTGTCCAGTATAGGTAGCTCCACATAGCTGCGACAGCACTGGAGAATCCTGGTCCATAGGAGGCGCTTATTAAGTGATCTGTGGCCTCTGCAGGTAAATCAATAGGACCAGCACAAAGTGTCAGAGAGGGCTCCACTCTGAACCAGTGTGAAGTGGCAGCAGTGAGAGTTTCTCAACTGATTGTGTGTGGCCAGGGCCTTCCTTGGTTATGGTTAGAAAGTACAGTTCTTTCTGTATGTGTGGTGAAGAGAAGGAGAAACGAGGTACTGCTTTGACTCACACCTAGCAAGGCAAATATCTAGGATACAGTTTGTGAGGAAGACTCTAACTGTCAGAATCCTAGACTTAGCAGAAGGGACAGACCCACCCTTTGTCTGCAGCCCCGAACTAGAGAAGCCTTGAGAAGATGCTGCCGCCATGGTTGAGAACAACAAGCTTACGGCCAATTGTCTTACCCCCATCACTAAGAAATGCTTTAGTTAATCCCTGTGAAGCAAAATTATTTGAAATTGTCTATCAGCGCAGAAGGGTAGGGAAGGGAAGGGGGAGAACATAAGGACAGGCTCTCAACAGCAGCAGATATCACCTGAGCCACACAGCCTTACGCTGAGGTGTGGTGAGGTGAGCCTCCCAGACAGCAGAGAGGTCTGAAGAGAGAGCCTGGACTTTGACAGCTGGCAGCTGTGCAGACAGAGCCATGCTTGCACGCGTACCATCAATATCTTGCTCGATGATGTCTCTTCCTTTCTGAAACAGGTCAGCCAGGTCAACGTGAGCAACGCCAATGTCCTCACATTCTAGATCCTGCTCATCCTCGGGAGGATCACTGACCACAGTGAAGCGTACACTAGGAAGGCATAGGACAGAAGAGATTTCTACCATGGATCAGGGCATTGCCACATTTTTTTTTTTATAACTATGTGTGAAATGGTGATACCAGGAGAAAGGAAATTGCATTAGGCAAAAATCTTACCAGAACTATTAGAAGTTGGAGCTCCCCTAGCTTTCCAGTGAGCACCAATCTCTTTCCGAAACCTGGATGACAATTATTTCCAGAATGGAAGACAGTGACTGGACAAAGGGAAGGACCTTATGTCCACATCATTATACCATATCTGAGATTCTGATACTTCTACTCTTTAAGACTAGAAGGATGATGTGCACAGAGGGCATGGTAGGTTACACAGTCAGCATTTTTGACAGAAAAACACGTTTCCCGAATCCCAGCAGTATACAACTCTAGGGCTACTAGCAAGCAGTCTACCAAACTGCATGTGTTGTCTTACAAAATGCAGAGGCTGCACTGCCGGGGAGCAGTCTGAATGCCCACAGTGGAAAGCTGAGCTCTGCCCAATGGCTGGATCAGATATTCGTATTGCTTCAGCGACCTTTTAATGTACAACCACAGCATCCAAGTTCGACTTTACTTTTAGACACATAATTGCAGGGCTCTGATGGAGCTGATTTGAATTAGTGGCTTGTGCTGAGGCCAAACACACTTGGACTGACCAAATGACAGGAATTTACAGTTAAGTACTTTTTTGATATGTCTTGGCAGCATAGCTTAAACCATGGATGTTTGTAAACCTTACCATTTTAAACTCTGTGAAACATATCTATCCCAAATCAGAAACAAAACAAGAAACAGAAAAATCGAAGCCCCTGAGAAATCATGCCTTGAAAAATATAAACAAAGTCCAAATGCTGATGGGTGAACAAGACAAAGCCTCTAATCAACTTGCTGAAGGCAACAGCCAGCATTTCATTCCTTTACATGCCACTGTTTTTTAGCTAGGGATAGAATTTTAAGAAATTGGAAAATAGAGTGAAAAATGAAAGTTACCACTTGTTCACACAGAAATCACAGAACACAATCCAGACTGCCAAGCAGTCTGAGTATTTTACAAGATGCACAGGACAGAGGGATTCAGGTGGGTGCTTAGGGCATACATTCTTGGTTTACATTCTGGTCTCCATACTTAAATAGCTGTGTGGTGTTGGAGACATTACTCAGTTTCCCTGACCTCAGTTTCCTTATCTGTGCAATGGAGGACAATTACACCTAAGAATAGGGCGGGCTTGTGAAGACCAGATGAAATGATGCGAGGAAAGAGAACCTGGGTCACAGTAGCGAAGAGGGGAAGAAAGTGCTGTTTAAACACATTCCCAAGGTATCTGGTCCCCTTACTCAATTACACACAAACTGTTGTGGAACCAGAGAGGTGGCTGCTCTTACAGAGGACGTGGGTTCTAGTTCCAGCACCCACATGGCAGCTCACAACTGTAACTCTAGTTCCAGGGATCCAGTGCCCTCTTCTGACCTCTGCAGGCAGAGCACACACAAGGTGCACATACAGACATGCAAGCAAAACATTCACGAACAACATCAAAAACGTTGTCCTAGAATGAATGCAGTTTGGACAGGAGAGCTTAAAAGATGTGGCTACTGCTGCCACATGGTGTGAGCAACACATCACCACCCTCCTGATAGTGCCCATGAATGGCATCCAGTGGCACAGGACACACAGGGAAAAAGAGGCTCTCCAGGGCTATTTTCAGGTATGTTAGATACCTTGGCATGTGACATACTTTAATCTCAGGCTTTGAGATTATATCTGCATCATTTATAAAGGCAGGCTATTACCTTCATTGAGTGTACATGAATTCTGAGAGAAAATTAAAAAAAAAGTCCTTCTAAGTTCTCAAAAAGGGCCAGGAATATGAAAATGCAGTATTCCTGGTTTTAAATTCTAAAGAGAGCAAAATGAGAAGTCAAATAAAATTCACAGATCTATGCTGTAGATCAATGTTGAAACGCCTGCCTCCCATGGACAAAGGCAAGGGCCTGTTTTCCACTCCCAGCTTTAAAATAGACAAAATCAATGAAAGAACTAGAAAGTTCAACTCAAAGGGAAAAAAGCCCACTAAATGAGTTTAAAAACTGAGGCCCAGACGTACACCTTGGGTATGCAAACATCACGTGCTGCGCAGCTGTGCCTTCCTACAAGTCTCTGCTTCTGAGCCCAGCCTAGCTAGTTCTCCCATCTATCCCAGAATGGCCCGTGTCATCCTTCTGCCTGGCACTCCCTCAGCCTGGAACCATGTCTCAGGCTCTTGACTGAGTCTCTCCAACCTTCATAAATCAGCTTAGATGTCACTTTCTTAGATTGTCTTCCACTGTTATTTTATCTTTGAGCATTTAACTTGTTCAGCTTCTTTTTTTTCTATCCTTTTATGGGTCATCATTATATAACTCTGGCTGGCCTGTGACTTGTTCTGTAGACTGGACTAGTCTCTGACAGAGATCCACCTGCTCCCAAGTGCTGTCTCCTGAACGCTGGGACTGATGGTGAGCTCCACCACATGCAGTGTCTGCCCTAGGCACTGCAGATGTAATTCGTTATCTGTTTACTTGTCATTATGGCCTGTCTTCCTCATTGGTGGATTTTCTCAGCAGACCTCTTGCTAAAGAAAAAGAAACCAAAAGGAACCTGAATCAGTCAAAACTATGACCTCAAATTAATAATGTAAAGACTTTTTCATAATGTATTTGCTTTCATTTTCTGTGTAGGAGTCCTTGCCTGAATGCCCCATGTGCATGTGGTGCCCATGGAGGCCAGAAGAGAGCATCGGAGTCCTTGGCATTGGAGTGGATGGTTGTGAGCCACAAGCTAGTGCTGGGAACTGAACCCAAGTCTGGAAGAACAGCCAGTGCTCTTTACTACCAAACTGCCTCTCCAGTCCAAGATTAAATTTCTTCAATGTATTTCTTCTTTCAGTGTATTACTGTTTAAGGTAACAATGGTATATTTCCAAATGCAGATGGACAGCCTGTAGAAGTACGATAAGCAATTCCCTGTGAATTGTGCTTCCTCTTTTACATGTCCAGGAAGAATGGCGACCCCTAGCTGTGGCTGCTGAGTTAGCACCATTGTTGAGCAGGGCTGCCACCTGAATAAGGGAGTTCTCAGACTAGGAGCTGCTTTAGGAAGCATTTAGGAGTACTAAGAAGGAGAGAACATTTCTTAGTGCTCCCTGGCTTTGGCTCGGGGAAAGGGCACCCTCCCCCTCTTCAGTATAGGGAGGTGAGCTGCATTCCGGTATTCACTAGAAAAGCACTTCCCACCTGTTGTCTCCACTAGGCTTTTGTGGAAGAAAAAAAGAAAAAGAAAAAAGAAAAAAAGAAAAAAAGACAGGGGCATTTGTGTCTCTGAGGGACATTTGGACAATTTTTTTTTTGGGGGGGGTTCAAGATAGGGTTACTCTGTGTAGCCCTGGCTGTCCTGGAACTCACTCTGTAGACCAGGCTGGCCTTGAACTCAGAAATCTGCATGCCTCTGCCTCCCAAGTGCTGGGATTAAAGATGTGCATCACCCCTGCCCAGCTACATTTGGACATTTTTAAAGGAATAATGCTGGGGTGCAGAAATTACTGATGTTTTTGTAGTCTTTTCTCCTTTTCTGTCTCTACAGGGCCTGGAATTAAACCTCGTATCTCACTCATGCTAAGCAAGCACTCTACCAT
>JADRCD010152040.1:0-23467 GCA_019843815.1 Montemys delectorum
ACACACACACACACACACACACACACGCACACACACATACACACACTTGTTTAAACTGTGAGCATTTTAACTAGGTAAACTGCATGGCATGCAAATGATAACCACTCTACAGAAGGAAGGAGGAATGAGTTAGCTCAGGCCTAAAATAAACAAAGAAAGAAATCAGGGTGCTTCACATGAAAAGAAGAGGAACTTTACATCCCCTCAAAGAAGAAAAAGAAAACTTTACAAGGACTCCATGGTTACCGGAGCATACAGAGGGGGCTGTTAGTTATGTATGCTCCACTTCTACCTACACGGAGCCTGATGATCCCAGAACTACGCAGGTAGGAAGGGCTCACCCATGAAGAACAAGCAAGCCAAGCAATCACTGAGGCCACAGGTGGCAGCCCTGTTACATAGCACAGGCTCTCCCTCACGTGCAAGCATGACAATCTCCACAGAGGGTAGCACATGGCCAGGTGAGCCATGGAGGGGCAGCAGAAAGATGACCAAGGAACAGTGCCCTGGAGCAGACACTTCACAGCCCCAAGGGAGGCTAGAAAAACTTATCTTTTTCAGGACAAGAGAGTCCCATTAAAATGACAGCTTGGTAAAAAGAAGAAAAAGAATGGAGGGAGGGAGGGAGGGAGGGAGCAAGCCAGCCAGCTAGGCAAGCAGGCATCAGTGGTTCACAAGCCAATGGATCTCGTTTGAATTCAAGGCCAACCAGGTCTACTCAGAGAGTTCCAGGAAAGCCAGGAATACACAGAAAAACCCTGTCTTGAAGATGCCCCTCCCCAAAATGACAGCTCAAGAAAGGGAACTGAGAAGGAAAGAAAATGATAATGTAGCCCAAGAATCAGAGGTACTTCTAGAAGGCTGGTATGGAACAGGGGCTGAAGACACTGAGGAATGCCCAAGAGAGAAAGAGAAGCTCTGAGGTATGTGCCACATTAGGACTTTGGCCAGGACAGTCTTTACCAGTCAGGAGAGTACATCATGTTCTCCAGCTTGGTCTTTGATTGAGGGGCACCATAAAATACTGTCTGCTCTGCATGACAGCTCAATAAAGTCTCATCAAATACCACACACCAGCAGCAGCCAATGCTAGCACCAAAGGGGGCGAGAAAAACAAGTGCCTCTGGGTTACTTCAAGAGGTGGACAATTCATTAGGATGCAGCACAAAGAACAGTCTAGGAGGAATGGCCAGAATTCAGTCACAAGATCACAGGTTCTAACGGCAGTTCCCCAGGCTGGTAAAGGCAGCTGTCCCTGACACTAAGGTCCACAGTGACGCTGATGGACTTGCCTCTCTTCAGTACCTGGTCTTTGCCCTGCCTCTCTACTTGCACATATGCCCACAGCCAGCATCCCTCGTCACACAGCAAGAGCTCATCTCTATTCAGATGACAGGGATTAACATCGTCCATCTGGTCTTGGAGTAGAAATGTTCAGAGACGATGCTTTTTTCACACCAGCACTGAAACATATATAAGGGAACAAGCAGACAGAAGCTTCTGGACCTCTGTCATTCAGATCTGGCTGGTGCACAGCTTGGCTCAGGCAGGCTCGGTATGCATGTAGAGAAGCAGTTCTCAACCTGTGGGTCACGACCCGGGGGTTGACTACGGGGGTCACATTTACATTATGTGATGTTTACATTATGATTCATAAAGTAGTAAATTAACAGTTATGAAGTAGCAATGAAATAATGTTTTGGTTGGGGTCACCACAGATGTGGAACTGTATTAAAGGGTCGCAGCATCAGCAAGGCTGAGAACTACTGATGTAGAGGAAGATAGTAGGTCAGCATGCTAGACAAGCCCTTTGCACACATCAGGCCTGGGGTGCATTCTCAGAGGGTGAATCCCAGAATGAAAAGTACACCCGAAGGAAACGTGGGACAGACCAATGCTTCACATGAGGTAAGAAGGGCTCTAGGTTGAATGTGCATGCCTACAACAGTCCAGTCAGCTCAGCAGCAGCCTTGGGCCAGGGCTCAGCTTCCTCATTGCAGCCCATGTAGGGAGAGTAAACAGCATACATAGGGACTCAATGCAAGGCCAGGCTCCACCTGCACAGTCTCTCCAGTCACAGCAGCATCCTCAGCCCTGACCTCACTGCATGAGAGAATCCACGGCTATGCCCTGAGCTGGGAGGGAAAGGCGAAGGTGGAACCTCCACACTAGGCCAAGAAAAGAGGAAACAGCATTTCAGAAAAAGGAGAACAGAAAGTCTGGCATCCTCACAACAGAGGTCCCTAGGGCAAGCCACAGGAATGGGAAGAACAGTGGTCACACTCCCTCAGACCCTTGACACCTCTGCCTCTTATCTGCACACCAGCATGAGCCTGGAAGAAGAAGCTTGCCTAACTGGGCAAACCCAGAGACGTGCCTAAATGCAGCCTGGCAGCTCTAGAGCTCAGTGCTCTTCGGGTGGTGAGAAGCCCAACACACCCTGAAGGCTCTGAGAAGCTGGTGGGAGTCTAAGCTACCCCTAGAGGGTCCAGTTGCAGTGGGCTAGGGTGAGTCCTCTAGCTAGAGATGCACAGCTAGAGGACGAGATAGAGATGAGAAGCCGTGTGCTATGACCATGGGACACAGAGTAGACAGAGATTCCTCCAGTTCACATCCAGACTCTGCTTACAGGGCTCAGAGCCACAGGGTGTTGAGCAAGCTTCATCTGTGAAGGGGAAATCACAGTCCCAAGCCCCAGCAGCCACTCAGTAAACAATCCCACAGCCCTGTCACCAACCACCTCCACAACACAGGCACAGCATGGACACCCTGCTCTAGAAATGAGTTTTAGGAACCTACCCCTAGATTCCATACTAGAGGGAAAACATGGTCAATCATGGCAGCTCCAGAGGCCAAGTGGTGCTCTCCACATCCCACTTCTGGGTGAAGTCCTTACGGCCGGCCCCCCTGGCTGGCAGGAAGCTTGGTTCCTGGTGCTGGAATCCTGTGACAGAATGGCCTGCAAGACTCCATATGGAAGGTACTGGGAAGTCACAGATCTCTAGGGGGAGGGTTAGGGAGAGAGCTCAGCTGCAGGAAGAGGAAGGTCATTCTCCTGCCCAGAACCATGGCATGTTACCATGGCCCTCGCCCTGATGGAGCATGGAGAACTAGGGAAGAGAGCAGAGCAGGTCTCACTTCTTCCCTTCACCACACTCCTCTTTCTCCCTGAACACTGCAGGGAGCTGAGCCCACTTTCTGCCCTCATGGTACATTAACTATATCAGAAATAACCCCAAGTCAAAACAGTGAGGCTTTGGTTTGGCACTGAGAGGTGCTAGGGCATCACATATGCCAAGCCAGGCACATAAACTACCTGTGGGCTACAGCCAAGCACATGGGGGTTTTTTCCCCTAAGTTTTGTCTTCATTTAAAATTAATTCCAGTATTGATTTGCTATATTAAATATGCAAGGGAAAATATGACTCACATTTATTTTCAAATATGGCTGATGAAATGAGACATCTGACATGGCAACGTGAAGTTCTCATTGAGGAGTAGGAAGAAGAACTGCATACACAGCAGAACCACCTGCTGGTGCCTCCACACACACCTCAGTCACACGGGGTACCTTCTACAAGGAGAGGATCCTGCTCCCCTGAACACACTCTCTATCGGGAGGCAAATTCCAGGGCTTCAAAGATGCTGGGAAATGGAGTGTGGGTACCACACAGGCAAACAGCATTTCAAAGCCACAAATCAGGAGACAGATCTCTAAGAACATGGGGCAACAAGGACGAGAGAGGCAGACCTGTTTAATGCCAGGGCCGGATGAGCAGGACACAGGATGGAAGAGTTCCTGCTCACTCCCAGCACCCAGAAAAAACGTACTTTGCAGTGGCTACCCAACAACTTTGAAAGCTGCTAACTTCAATAACCAGCCCACAGTCAGGAGCAGGACTCTGCTGAGGGAGGTGCCGGGGGGCCACATGCAGAAAACCCCACTAGACAACTCAGCGCACTCCATACAGGGAACAGAAGTTAGAAGGTGAGCCTGGATGTCAACAGACTCGTCTAGATATGAGCCATTCTATGCTGGCAGCTCAGGGAGAAATCACTTCCCCTCATTCTAGCTATGAGCACAATCAGATGCTTGCAGTTAGAGGAACAGCATTCCCACTCTCAGTAGAACACTGCTCCAAGCTTCTCAAGACAGCACATTCCTGCAGTGGTGGCACATGCACACCTTTAATCCCAGCACTTGGGAGGCAGAGACAGGTGGATTTCTAAGTTCGAGGCCAGCCTGGTCTACAGAGTGAGTTCCAGGACACCCAGGGCTACACAGAGAAACCCTGTCTCGAAAAAACAAAAAACAAAAAAACAAAAAACAAAAACAAAAAACAAAAACAAAAAACAACAACAAAAAACAACAACAACAACAATAAAAGACAGCACATTCTTTGGCATCTGGCCCCATCCTCCCTGGGCAAGGCCCACAGCTGTGGACCAAGTTCCAATCACACTGATTCTTTCCAACCATTTTACAAGCTCACATGGTTACACTTGGACCCGCCACAGGTCAGGACAAACCCCCAGTCAAGGCCAAATGGTTGATCACATTGACTTCCCTCTGTCATGTAACATGGCCTACTCACAGGTTCTAGGGATAGGGACACAGACCTTTGGGACCCATGATCCTGCTTACTGGGCCACAGTCTAGTAATCATGCCCACCCACCCGAATCCAGACTGTCAGTGAACGTGTAAGTTCCATTTGGTAGGCCCCTGGGCCTGTCTGCTCCCCTCCAACAGCCTGTTTGCCCTCGCCCTGCCTGCTTCCTCCAGCTCGCTCTGTAAAGCAGAGCACCGTGCCCTGCTTGAAGACCTTCAACACTCTTAGGACTCAGAATCCAGACCCAGATCTTCTCCACAGCCCTCAAAGGCCTCCCAAGCCTCTGCAAACCAGTGTGCTGTGGCTGCTCCCATCCCTCCCCAGCCACTGGTGTCCCCTGCAGCCCACCCTGCATCTCTTGAGGGCAGCCTGGCTCCTTCCGCACTTCCAGGTCCCAGCTTAAACAGAATGTCCTTGGAAAGGAAGTGATCATTTCCCCTTGTAGGATCCTGGTATTATGCCAACATGCCAAATTATGACCTTCACAGAACTTCAACCAGCATGCAGATTCACTTGTGCACTGACCCTAACCCCTGCTGGCCTCCATGGGCTACGTCTGCTGGTCCAGCATTCAGTCTCTGGCACACCAAAGGTGCTTATACACATGTGAATGGCTCCATTATCCCCAGCACTCCTCCCCCTTTAGTTGAGGCTGAATCGGACCTATTGAGCAGTCTCACTTGCTCGTACTCCTCATGGCTCCAACAGTGGGGGCTGAAAGTTCTCCAGGGCACAGCACTAAGGCTGTCCCTCTGCCCCAGGCTTACCCCGAGAATGCAGGACCTCGCCATAATTGAGTTTGGCCTTTCTTGCCAACATTGTACTTCCAAATACCATCCCACCCCTACCCCAGCAGCAGACACTCCTTCCTGTCAGCAGGACCCAGAGTCAAGCAGAGCCATGCTAAAATATTAAGCATCAGCCCCACACTGAAAGGCTGCCTGTGTTCACAAGCCCGATGTGTGGGAGTTTGTCTTGGCATTTAAAGTTAAGTGTGGCAGGAATTCCAACTGTGATGATGGCAGAAAGTAGCAGGTCCTCAGGAGCCGACAGAGTCAGTAGCTCGAGAAAGAACAGGCCTACAACAGGCAGGGACCCCGGCTGCTGATTTTTATTACCTGCCTCCTACTGCCTTCCGAACTTCAATAACCACCACTCCTGTCCTCTACCCAAAAGTGTCCCCAGAGCCTCCCACATGGTCTCCCTGCTTCTGTCCTTCTCTCTGTCCATCTCTCTTCATTAAAGCAACCAAAGGAACCATGTCACGGGGAGGGCTGTCCCTGCCACACAGCTACTCAAGTCCTCTGAGGGCTCTGACCCATGCAGAGTGACAGAGTAACAGTCCCTGACTTACTCTGACCACATAACCCCGTCCACCACCTCAGCTACAGCAACCTTGCTCCTTCCTTCTGTCTTCACACACCAGTCCTGATGGAGGAGCAGAGCCTCTGGCACTTGCCATCCCTCTGCCTAGAGCCTCCTTCCCCCAGCTACCCATAGGGCTTTCCCTCCCTGCCTACAGATCTGTACTCAGAGGCACTTTCTCAGTGAGAGGTGCCCAGCCACTGTATCACCATGAGACCCTCCAGCTACATCTGGCTCTAAACTGCCACCCTCCTTCCTTGCAAAGATTTGATAGTGTTTACCACCTTCCAACAATCAGCTCTCCAAGGACACAGCACAAATCTTAGTCAATTTTGCTCCTGGCAAATAGCATGAGCTAAATAAAAATTAACAGGGTGAATAACTTATCAAGCTCTCAGGTAATCCAAGAGATATCTATCTCTATCTATCTATCTATCTATCTATCTAAGTCTGTCTGTCTGTCTTTCTGAAAGAATGGAGCTAGGCTGTGGTAGATCCATGTCAACCTGACACAAGCTAGTTATCTGAAAGGAGGGGACCTCAACTAAGAAAATGCCTCCATAAGATCTAGCTGTAGGGCATTTTCTTAATTAGTGATTAATTGGGGAAGGGCTCAGCCCATTGTGGACACAAAAGAGTCTGAACAAGCCATGGAGAACAGGCCAGTAAGCAGCATTCCTCATGGCCTCCGCGTCAGCTCCTACCTCCAGGTCTCTATCCTGTTTGAGTTCCTGTCCTGACTTCCTTCGATAATGAACAGTGATAAACCCTTCCTCCCCAATTTATTTTTGGTCATGGTAATTTTTTGCAGCAATAGAAACCCTCACTAAGACATAACTCAAGCGAATCTTCCCTTGGCTGCTGCCACAGCCACCTGATGTACTGTAGCCCCGTTACAAACACAGCAACCGATGGCTGCAGGAATGGCAAAAATTGGAAGTATCACACAGATCACAGGACAAGACGGCTAAAGCCCACTCAGATCTGTAGCCTCCTGGTAGAAGGTATAGTCATTCTCTGTGTTAGCTCATCCAGAAAAGGAAATTCTAAAAAGATAAGAAATAATCTCCATTAAATATACATGCAAAGACCAGGGAGTGCACATAACATAGGGCTCTTAAGACCATCTCTCACACAACTCTCTCTTTCTCACTTCAGACTACCTTGAGCAATAGCTAGGATCAGCCACCATGACCCAGTCCTTCACAAAGAAGAAGAGAGCAGGGTACTTCCTAAACAGGCAGAGCTTGTGGCCTAACTGAAGAAGCCAGTGCGTGAAAGAGCACTTGAGTCCACGCTGCAGTTGAACTAGCAAGGCATTTAGGAAGCAGGTTGCAGGTGAAGTGTGAAGAGTAAAAAACGTTAGCAAGGAGGGAAGGAATGTTCAGTCAGCTACACAGAGCATGAAAATGCAGCTTCCCGTGTATGTGGAAAGCAGGGCATGGGATGTGGAAGACCATAGAAGTAAAGGCCACCAGTGGTACACAGTTCAAAAGAATGAGTAGGAGTCAGGGCTAAAAGTCCTTGATGGAACTCTAACCATCGACTTCAGTATCAAGAAACTGACGGGGTTCTTCTGTGCCAAACTCCCTTCTCTGTCTGGAACTTGGAGGTAAGACTCTGGTTTCACAAACACACACACACACACAGCTTCCCTGGTTGAGGACAACAACCATGAGGCCCACTTGAAGAGTGGGCAAGACCCTGGGAGCTTGGCCTAGATCTCTGCTAGCACTTTCTTGTACAGGTGAAATCTCAGAATGTGGACACTGAACAACAACTCAGGAGGGAATGGGGCACCTCTGCACTCTCTCCTTCTGGGAGACTTCCAGACTGTCACCAAAACCAGAAACACTACCCCAGGGGAGGGCTACAGGGCACAAGGGCAGCGCAGAGGCTGCATGGGCTCTCTTCAGGGCCTAGCCTCCCCCTGTCTGGTCCTCAGCAGCATCCTCCAGCAAGTCACAAGACTCCTCATCAACTCTGTAACATGGGTGCTGTTCTCAAAAGTGCCTGATATACAACACAGCGAAAGCTGAGAGGAAAAGAAGTCTGTCTTTGGTACTGTGGGGTCACACAGAAAAGACTGGGACTGTGTCAGTTTCTTGTGACATCTGTAGTAGCCTAAAGAGGTGGAAATGTTTCCCTTCTTGGGTCATGAAGCCAAGATGTCAGCAGACTGTGCTGTCTGTGAGGCCATTTCCCTCCATGTCTAGCTTCCAGTGGTTCCTGGCAATCCCTATTTTGACTTGTAAACACATCATTCCAATCTCTGCTTCCATCTTTGCATGGTCATCTCCCCTACTTCTGCCTCTCTCTGTAGATAAAGTTCCATGTTCTTATAGGAACCAGGGACTAAATGAGGGCCTCAGTAATTTTATTGCTCAGTAATATCTACAAAAACCCTGCTTCCAAGCAAGGTCACAGTCACAATCCAAGTATTAGGGATGTCACAGTTTAGACCAGGACAAAGGCAAACTACCACACTGGGTGTGGTGACCCACTTGTATACTCTGGAGAATGAGGCAGGAGGATCAGAAGCTCAAGGCCAGCCTGCACTACAAATGAGACCCTATAAAGAGACAGTATTTGATGGAAAGGGTCATTGACTTCTACAACTCCATACAGCAATTCCATTATCATGTCTCTCAGTTGATTTTTTTTTTTTTTTTTTTTTTTTTGGTTGTTCGAGACAGAGTTTCTGTGTAGCCCTGGCTGTCCTGGAATGCGCTCTGTAGACCAGGCTGGCCTCGAACTCAGAAATCCACCGTTGCCCAGTTCCTCATTTGACTCTTAACAATAAATTACAGTTCATACTTAAGGGGAACCGAGTCTCGAGGTGTAAAGGCAACAACAGAAGTCACACTGTCACATGCTTCTGTTTATCTGGCACTAGGCTCAACATGTTTGTCCCTGTCACAGTAGGACCTTCCACTCATCTTAAACTATAACTGAACTATCCAATCAAGCCCAGTCTCGATACTATAAAAAATGCATCGTCTGGCACCTCTGAGGACTTCTTCCATCTTCCAAGTCGATGTGGCCCAGCAGTCAATAACCCGACACCCATAACCACTCTGAAAAGCACATTTTGTGGTTGAGTACAGTGTATGTCCAAGTTCACAATGTTAACATTCACATAAGGGTGTCTATTCTGAAGCACAGGAAGGCAGACCAATTTCTGCGCTCATGAATGGTTCTATTTAAGTTACCTCAATGTCAAAATCTTCAGGGCTAGAGAGACAGCCAATGTTAGAATCTTAAATTCCATATCTGAGAATCTGGTTTGGAAACAGAATAAACTATGTTTGAAATCTCGAGATGGACTTTTCTGAAATATAATCTAGTCAGTGACTGCCTTGATCGGAGGTATTTTCCGGGTACTGTCTCTTCATCCTGTAAGGCCTAGAGAGGCATCAGGCCATAACCAATCACAGATGGACTTTGGAGCTCGATAGCTTCCAGACTGCACCCAGGTATGTTTTTATTATTATTATTATTCTTTGTTTCCTGTTGCTGTCAGAAGACTCCTGTCTAGAGGCCAGAAGGTAGGACCACAGAAATTCACAAGGCGCTTCCACGCTCAAAGCAAAAGCATCAGGCCACAAGAGAGACGAGAGAAGAAAACCCAAGTGGTCAAACCTCTGTACACCCTGCAGAGACCGACCTCCCCTGCAGGCGCTGCCTCTCCCTGACCAGTTTCCTGACTCCACCAAACTCTCCAGGGCATGACCCGGGTCAGTTCCTTCCAGCTTCCCCAGGGAGCCAACGAGTTTAGCAGGAGCGAACCTGCCAGGCTCTGGAGGCAGTTGGGGCAGCTCTCCTTCTCCTTGCTCTTCGGTATGGTCACTGTCACCTTCCAGATCCCACACTCCCACTGTGGACCCCCACTCCCTGAGCCCCTCACATCGCCCAACAGTCTCCTTGGAGTCCAAGTTCCCTTTCCCAGACTTCTACTCCACCCGCAGGTCAACAGGACTTCACGGCCACCTGACCTCTGACCCCTGACCCCGACCCGGCCCTCCCCGTCACACCCACCTGCCCGGGACCTTGCTGTTGCTGCGCTTCCAGAATTGCTTCCTGGCCCCGTCGCTGGCCATGGCCGCTCCTCATCCCTCAGATCCGCAACCCTGACACCCGAGAGCTGCCGGCACACCTCCAGCGGCCCTCTCTTGCGCCCCGGTGGCCCCTCAGAGACACCAAGACTCCGAAGCGTAGACCCGAGAGGCGCTTCCGCCTCCGTCCGGAAGTTGTGACTCGGCGATTCCGGAAGTCCCGCCTTCGTGCCAGGCTGTGCTTGACGCCATGAAAAGGCGACGCTGGGTTGTGTGCGTGGCTGTGGCGCAGGAAAGAAAGCGGAGAGTTCGGGTTGCGTGTGTTCGGGCGGCGCTGAGAGCTCTCAGGTCGAGCGGCACGGGCTGAAGCTGCTGCATCCCGGCCTCTGATCCCCGGGGCAGGTTGTCCGCCATGAATTCCGGAGCCGCGTGCGTCTGGGGTCCGAGTCGGCCTTAGTTTGCTCGCAGCCAACTAGCAAGTGCCGAGAACTAGAAGGGGCAAACCACAGATCCGGACCCAGCTGCGGGCAGACAAGCGAGCGGGAAGGTGGAAAGGCCTCATCACCAGGGCATTGACCCCGGATCAGTAAACACGGCACAGTGAAGTGAAGGAAGCAACTACCACAGGAGCATATCCGAGGCGACGGCGCGGATCCGCCCGGGCTTCAGCTGAAGAACGAATAGGCACGGAGGCATGAAGAATTCATCTTGCCGGCACTCGCATGCTTCTAAGTCCGCTGTAAAGTGTGCTTTAATTGTAAGATACATGCAAGACCCAAAAACGTAATACGAAAATGTTAATTATAATTTCACATTAAATGATACTTTTTATATATTGGGTTCTGTAGAATATATCGTTAAGCTTACTTTCACTTTTTGCTGTGTAGCGTAGCAACTTGAAGTTACGTACGTGGTTGGTGTAAAATTTCTCTGGTCTTAGACTCAAGAGTGAGAGGCTGACATATCAAGCCCGAGCTTTGGTGGAACACTGGTAATTCCAACTGCCAATTGCCTTTACTACTGAGTGCCTTCACCACTGCTGTCTGTCGCACTTTTTCTGCTTTTGATATGGTCTCCCTGTTTAACCCAGACCCTGACTTCTAGACATATTGAAAGGGGTGTTGGTTTAGAGCCTGGTGGATGCAAGAAATCACACTAAAGGACTTTACATGGCTTAGCCCAGTTGTATTGCCAGACTTATCCTCAGGGCTCAGAGCTGGGAGAATGGTCCAGCGCTCTGTACATCAGCTTTGTTTCCGTTCTTTAAGAGTAAAGCCTTCTACAGCTCCTTACAGACCGCAGCTGCCTGACTCCACTTTGACTTTGCAGAAAGGGGTGCCACCTGTCCCTCTTCGTTTCCTGCACAACTGCGGACTTGGGAACTGAAATAGCACATCATAAATGTTTGCTGCCTGGATGACAACCACAGGACTCTCCAGGAATCCCTTTTGACACAAGCATAGCAACTTCAGGAAATGCCAGGCACGATGTCAACAGGCCCTTCAAGCACAGCTTATAGAGCATAGCTTTGGCTTCTCCCTGGAATCCCATTTCTAATAATCCTTGGAATCTGAGAGATCTGGCAAAACTAGGATTAATAACCATTTCCTAGCACTGCCTAGCGAGCTCCTTGAAAGAAAACTTTAGTGGTGCATAGCTATGACCCAACTTCTCAAGAGGCTGAGGCAGAAGAATGGAAGTTAAAAATTGGGTGTGCTCACTTCAGTAGTACACATACTAAAATTGGAATAACACAGAGATTAGCACGGCCCTTACAAAAGGTTGACAGACAAACTGGTAATATGTGGCAATATGTTTCTCTGTGTGTGTGTGTGTGTGTGTGTGTGTGTGTGTATGTGTGTGTGTGTCAGAAGCCAGCAGTCAACCCCAGATGTCTAGCTAGACATGGCGGGAAATGGCCTCACAGACAGCACAGTCTGCTGACATCTTGGCTTCACGACCCAAGAAGGGAAACATTTCCACCTCTTTAGGCTACTACAGATGTCACAAGAAACTGACACAGTCCCGGTCTTTTCTGTGTGACCCCACAGTACCAAAGACAGACTTCTTTTCCTCTCAGCTTTCGCTGTGTTTTGAGAACAGCACCCATGTTACAGAGCTGATGAGGAGTCTTGTGACTTGCTGGAGGATGCTGCTGAGGACCGGACAGGGGGGAGGCTGGGCCCTGAAGAGAGCCAGTGCAGCCTCTGCGCTGCCCTTGTGCCCTGTAGCCCTCCCCTGGGGTAGTGTTTCTGGTTTTGGTGACAGTCTGGAAGTCTCCCAGAAGGAGAGTGTGCAGAGGTGCCCCATTGCCTCCTGAGTTCAGTGTCCACCAGTGTTGGTTTGCTTCCCCTACAGCCCTAGAGAGGCAGAATGGGGGCTCGGACCACCCTGTAACACAGCCAGGCTCTGTCTTCCTCCCCAAACTGTTCCACTCAACACATTTCTTACCTCAGGCAAGAATTTGAGTTAGACCTAGCAGTCAGGGGCCACAGAGTTTTGTGTCTTTGATTCTTGTGGCTTGCCAACTTACCTCTTACTGTAGCTGCTCTCATCAATTTCCTAGACTGTTCTAGGGAACTCTCCCTTCCTCTGCCCACCCAGCATTAAAGTTCTAGGATTTTACATAATACTAAGGATGCAAACTCAGGGCACAGACACTTCCTAGGAGCCATCTGACCACCCTCACTCCCACCCCCAGTGTGTCATGTTTTTAAAATAAAACCCGAGCATTGTGGCATAGGTGTAGAATCCCAGCCATCAGAGGCTGCAGATAAAAGATCCTCGAGTTTAAGGTCAGCTTGGGGTATATAGGAAGACCCTCTCTGAAAAGAACTAAATACACACATTAAAGGCTGGGGACACGGGTAACAGTGCTTACCTAGCTTATGCGGTGCCTAGGGTGGGGAAGTCTTAGAATCCTCCCCTAGTGGAGTTCAAGAAGGCCCCAGGGGCCAGGCCTGGTGGCGTGAGCCTTTAATCCCAGCACTTGGGAGGCAGACAGAAGGATCTCAGTGAGTTCAAAGCTAGCCTGGTCTACATAGACCCTAACTCAAAAAAAAAAAATAAAAGTAGGCTCCAGGGATCTCTTCCCAATCTCAGCCATAAAACCTCCCCATAGATAGGGTCCCAATAGCCTCAGGAATCGGCCACATGATGGAACTTCAGGCCACATCAAAACCAGTCCTCTCCAGCTTAGACTGGTTTGTGCAGAGATTGAAAAAGCAAGGAGCCAGCAGGACTAGGAGGACGGGTGGAGCAGAACGAAAGAAAATGCTTTGTAAGCACAAAGAGAATGAACTGCAGTGACAGGTTAGGTGTGACAGTGGTACCCTCAATTCACCCGTCCACAGCTGCCTGGGGCAAGGAGTGAAGGCAAGATTGTGTGTCTGTATTGTAAGGTTATGTCCAGTCTGTGTCGTCTCACTCAGACACTATATTAGAGAGCACGTGGCTGTGGGAAGGGCAGAAATGGGATTCAAAAGGAAGATGGGTTTAAAAGTTACAGCAATATGGAGTTGGGATTGGGACCTGTGGAAGAACCAAGCAGGACAGAGTCCCAAATGCCTGAGGTAAGAAACGTGTTGTGCACATATACTAAAATTGGAACTATACAGAGAAGATTAGCATGGCCCCTACGCAAGGATGACACGCAAATTCTTGAAGTATTCCATATTTAAAAAAAAAAAAAAAAAAAAAAGTAATGTGTTGAGTGGAAGAGTTTGGAGAGGAAGCCAGAACCTGGCTGTGTTCCAGGCTGGGCTGGTCCACTCCGCCTCGCATGTATCTAGGACTGTAGGTGAAGCAAGCAGTTGTTGCGCAGCAGGCGTAAGAGGTTTAGAAGAGCAACTGGAAAGCGGCAGTGTACTGTTTGACAAGGAAATGCCTAAGGAAAACTGAACTCCAAGATGGATGAAAATGTGGGTTTGTAAACAAAGACAAGCTTCTATGGCCTGCAGGAGTGGGGGTTCAAATGCATTCGATAACTCAGGCCATTTACATTTTTCTAGTAGTTAAAGCTATTGTGCAACTCAGCAATTTCCCTCAGGTTATGTACCCTGGAGCAGAGTAGCCAGCTGTGCAAGGAAAAGAATGTTCATTTCCTCTTCTCTCCTAGTGGAGGTGGGGGTTGGAAGAAAAGCAATCAAAATGTCATCTGCAGAAGAATTGACAAACGAGTTTCCAGCTAGAATACTCTGGTAATAAAAATAAATTCGCTTTTACAGACATCAACATTAATTTCACACGGTTGAGAGAAAAGGCTATAATGGATACATATGGCACAATACCATTTAGTAGTGTTCTGTTTTATTAATACCATTTTTTTAAAGTATGAGAATGCTAAAAGCCAAATCCAGAGGAGTGTTTGCCTCCGGGTGTTGGAACAATAATCAGAGAATTCACAGATTTCCTTGTGCTGTCATGCTTGTATCTTAAAGCAGACTACATTCAGGTGCTTGGGACAGTCTGTGTGAAGTTTCCACATCCATGATCTTTGAGTGTACGTTAGCATGTGTCTGAGCTCCTGCTCTGCTATGCCCTGAGCTGCTGTGAACCCCCGGGTGAGGCAAACTCAAACACCGCAGCTGAGAATAGGCAGGGTTCACTGCAGGGAGGATGGTCACACTGGGTCTCGTGTGACCATGGCGTGAGGCTGAGTAAGTGAGACAGGACAAACTGCAAGGAACATCATTGCTTAAGGAAAGAGAAGAATCTGAACCCGGGGGTAGCACAGATGTCTCAGTGTAACTGCCGGGAGTCTGAGTTGAATGGCCATCCCAGCACTCCTTCCCATTCCCCAGGTCTGACGCTCTTCTCCCAGGAAGTTCCTTGAGCCTTGAGGACAATGGATTAACACAAATGTTTCCTTTAGGCCTGAATACTCAATAGTCTCTTTGAGTTGTTTTTTGAGTCTCTGAATTGACTGTTGCCTACTGCAAAGAGAGGCTTCTCCACAGGGCGGTAGACCCAAATGTTTAAAAGGCAGTTTGATAACACGTCCATGTAGCAAAACAACCAAAGTAGGTTCTTCTCTAGGGCCTATGACCTCCCCAGCCATGGACTTTTGACCAGGCATGAATTTGTTTCAGTAGCCGGCATGAATTCCCTCCTGTGTAATAGGCCTCAAGTCTAATTTTAAAAGTGGCTGATTAGGCCATAAGACTCGCACCACTCTTGCATAACTTGCCTGGCAGATCAGGTACTATAGCATTCAGGGTCTACCTGTGGCAAAGCCTGGGACGCTCAGGACAGTTCCTCCTTAGCTCTGCCTGTTGTATTCTCTGCATGTTCTGCCCAAGAATTGCAAGCAAGATGAAAAGCTCTGGTTTACCCAAGGTCCCTCAGAGACTTGTCCATCTGGCAAACTTCTGTGGCAGCTGCCCAGTAAGGAGATTGTTATGTTTAAAAATGAGAGGTCCCTCAGAGGCTCCTGTAAGTAAATCCTTAGTCCTCAGCTCCTATTGGCTTTAGGGAAATGTGAAACCTTTAAGAAGTGGGGCCTCAGTAGGGGAAGGGTATCATTGGGAGTATACTTTATTGAATTAGCCTGGCCCAAGCTCTCTCTGCTTCCAAACTGCCTAGAAAATGTAATCAAACTGGGACCACTCCTCCTGTACCCTCCCAAACTACAAGTCAAGATAAATCCTTCTTCCCTTAAAGTAAGCATTCTTCTCACTACAACAACAAAGCAGGAAGCATGTGGTGAAGGCTGGTCAGTGTATTAAGTATTTGTTAAAAATACAATTGAAATGAAATATATATATATATGTGTATATATATACATATATAATTTTTATATATGTACATATATACACGTGTGTGTGTGTGTGTGTGTGTGTGTGTGTGTGTAGGATGTCTGAAGAGGAGTTAATATTTGCAAACCTTGTAAGTGAGAAGATCAAAAAATCCCATACGGGGATTGGAGAGATGGCTTAGCTGTTAAGAGCACTGACTGCTCTTCCAGAAGTCCTGAGTTCAAATCCCAGCAACCACATCTCACAACCATCTGTAATGAGATCTGATGCCTTTTTCTGGTTTGTCTAAAGACAGCTACAGTGTGCTTATATATAATAAATAAGTAAATCTTTTAAAAAAACATAGGAAATAAATATAATTTTTATAATTAAGTATATATTTTAAGAAAAGCAAAATGAATCAAGACATTAAAAAGGAAATACAAATTGTAAACAAACAGGACACATGGCATAAACCTGTAATATCAGCACCCAAGAAGCAGAAACAAGAGGATCCAGAGTTCAAGTCCTTCCTGCCTGGGCTACACAGTGAGACCATCCCTCAAAAAGAAAATGAGACTGAAAAATTAATAGAAAATACATGAAATAGCACTCATCTCTAGATCGACAAAGATGAAAAAGAATGATGTAGAGCCAGGTACCCAAGAGGCTGAGGCAAAAGCATTGCAGGTTCAAGGCCAGCCTATAAAACTTAGCAGGACCCTGGCTCAAAATTTTAAAGTTTAAACATTAAAAGGACTGTGGATATAATTCTAGATAGGACGATTACCTACCAGATTTGAGAGCCTAGGTTCAACCCCCTAGAAACAGTAGGAATGGAAGTGCGCGCCTTTAATCATAGCACTTGAGGAGGCAGGTGGATTTCTGTGAGTTCAAGGCCAGCCTGCTCTACATAGAGAGTTCCAGGACAGCCAGGGCTACATAACAAGACTTTTCTCCAAACAATGATACACGTGTGTGTGCGCACACACACATGCACATGCACACCACACACACGCACAACGTGGCTATTATGACTGCTGAGAGGCATCACAGTTACTGAGAGCGTAAACCAGGACCACATTTCTACAGTGCCATGTGACACACTGGGTAAGTTCAGAACTCTACAAATGTACAAACTTTTCACACTTCAATGTCTAGGCGATTAACCTACAGAACTGGGCAAAGAGACCCACATCTTAAGTTCCATCTCCACCACTATTGAAAACTGAAAAGTCACAGTCATACATCCAACTGTGTAAAAGCAGTGGGTTAAATGAACTGTAACACGGCTGCCAGTGCAGGGCCGAGAAACCCTCAAAATAAAAAGTAAAAAGAAGGCTGGGATGTAGTTCAGGGGCTAAGCAGGAGATGAATATTCTAGGTCATTAGAGGAATAGAAATAATTTATAGGCTACTACTATTCATTAGAAAGACATATTTCCATCTTTTGTTAGAGTGCGTTATACATGTAGACTGAGAAGATTCTAGAACACTATTGTATGAGTTAAAATGTTTTCCAGACATACACTGACCTAAACAATTACAGGAAGTTACTGGTTGAGCAATGGGGAAAACAAAAGTAGGAAGAAGTCACACTTTAGATATAGCCAGCCCAGGCTGCAGGTCCACTTAGGAACCAGGCTCTTGCCTCTGGCCTCCTTCCTGTGGTAATAAAAACTGCAAACTAGCTCCCCTCATTATCATAAGATGGCTGCCAGTACCCAGTGAAGTTGCAGGCATTCTAGTTCAGAGCCACTAAGAGCTTGCTGTGTTGTAAGGAATCCAGTCCTAAACCAGGTGTGCTCGAGCCCAGGTGAGTACCTGCACTGCCTGGCTTCAGCTTAGATACCAGTTGTCTCTCTGCAGCTACAGGTTCCACATCTGACTTTCATTATTATCTTTCCCTGAGTAGAACAGTAAGACAACTACCTCAGAGATTTGCATTGTGTTGAGTGTTATGTAATCTGTGACTAAAGTCCGTGGGAAGGTATGTGTAGGCTCTGTACAAATACTATACTCTGTGTGTGTATGTGTACGTGTGTGCACACGCATACATGTGAGTGCTCACGCCACTTGTGTCCAAGTCAAATATGTTGTTCACTACCTCTCCACCTTATTTTTTGAGACAGAATCTCTCACTCAACCTGGAACACACTGATTTGGCTAGAGTAGCCAGCAAACACCAGGAACCCCTCTGTCACTACCTCCCCAGGCCTGGAATTACAGACCTGGGTCACCACGCCCAGCTTTTACGTGTGCAGCAAACACTTTGCTGAGTAAGCCATTTTCCTAGCCATGTTCTTTTACGTAATGGACGGACAGACCTGATGCATCTGATAATTACTGAGGGGGCAGGGGACCTATAGTCTCCAAGGATGCTAAAGGTTGGCTGACCTTGCCATCCCTAAAGCAATTGCTCTGTGAAGAGGCAGGCCCATACTCTGATTGCCTTGTACCACCCACTGCTAGACACGGGCAGCTCTCCTCCATTCCACAAGTCCACTACAATTCAGGGCTTTGTGGGAGATGGATAGCCATTTGAATCCACTTCAGCAAAGCACCACAGTGTTAATAGTTCTGCCTGGGTTGGAGGTTAGCTAAGGGCAAGTTATTTATCAGGATACATGAAATATATTGCCAGTTTCAGAAATCTGTTACAAAGCTTGCCTTGTGCAATCACTCATCAATTTTACTGTGGCGAAGCTTTCCCATAGCAGAGGCTAGCCAAGCCTTTTTCCTTTTTTTTTTTCTTTTATTTAAATTTATTTTATTTTATTTTATTTTATGTGTATGGGTGCTTGGCCTGCATGCATTTCTGTGCACCATGTGCATGCAGTACCTGTGGAGGCCAGAAGAGGGTATTGGATCCCCTGGAAGTGGAGTTAAAGACTGAGTGAGCCACTATGAAATCCAACTCCAAGAACAGCCAGTGCTCTTAACTGCTAGGCTGTCTCTCCAACTGTCTTAGAGTTTTACTGCTGTGAACAGACACCATGACCAAGGCAACTCTTACAAAGGACAACATTTAAGTGGGGCTGACTTACAGGTTCAGAGTCCATTATCATCATAGGAGGCCGCATAGCAGCATTCAGTCAAACATGGTGCTGGAGAACCCCAGTTCTACATCTTGATCTGAAGGCAGCCAGGAGGAGACTATTTTACTCACTGGATGAAGCCTGGGCAAAGATACCTTAAAGTTCACCCCACAGTGACACATTTCCTCCAACAAGGCCACACCTCCTACTAGTGCAACTCTCCATGGGCCAAGCATTCAAACAAACCTATTCCAACCACCACACCAACCCATTGTAATTTCTCCACGTCAGCATCTCCTGTTCCCAGTGAGGTTTGTTCGCCGCAGTTTTCTGCACATGGGGTTCGAAGAGTTCCATCCTTTGAGATGCCTGGAAGTTTGTCTGTTTTCTAGTCATAAAATATTTAAATTGTCTTATCGTAAAACAAAGCGGGTCGAGGGCAGGATCCTGGAAGGCCATATCTGGTACACTGAACAAGCTGGGTTGACCAGGGGACTTTCAGGATGAATGTGCCACAAGTGGACAGGTAAGTCAGAAAGAGCTCCCTGGCAACAGAGAAACCCCGTGAGAGCGCCTGCCCAGGAGCTGCACACCCTGGCTCTGGTGAGCAGCCCCTCCGAAGCAAAACACACAGCTCCTTAGTGTCTTATTCTCACTGGCCTGGGGTTTTCCGGAGTGACACCTGGAGAAGCAATAAGTGTCTGACACTCTGAGTTGTCCCCAAAGGCAGCAACTGTCAAATGGGAGGCTTAGAGTGCAAGAGGGGGCGGGGACTGGGTTCCTTGCCATGCGCAGGAGGATCTCTACAGGGAGAAAGAACAAACCAGCACAGCAGGTTAAAGGAAGGAAAACATCAATGGAGGTTTTACAACCTGGACCCAACTCCTCCCAAGCCCCTCACTCCTTGCTCTTAATTACAAGGAAATGCTACGATGATGACTTTGATGACAGACAGTGCAGCTGGGAAGAGGGCCTGGAGGTCAATCCTGGGCAGGCCCCACCCTCGGCTCTCTCGGGCTTTCCTTCCCCCTTTCATCCTTGAGCTACTCTGGTCTTCACATCTCTAGATATCCGAAGAAGAGGCTCCCAGGGGGGAAACACCCAGCCTCCACCACTTCTGTAACCCCAGGGCTGCGAAGGTAGTGGCAGAGGCCATGACCCTGTGACTCGGGCCAGGGTCAGGCCAACGGCTAGCCCTCTCTTGCTGCGAGATGAAGGATTGGGCTAAGGGCAACCTAACACCAGGGAAGAGGCTGCTTGGGGTGGAGGTGCTCAGCAAGAAAACATCGCGTTGGAGATGAGGAGCCTGGGCAGCTCAAGGACCCCATGGGAGCAGGACTTCTTATGCCTGCATGGAACCCAAGGTCCTCCCCTAACCAGTTTTCTGGCTTTTTCGACAGGGTTTCACTGTATACCAGGCTAGCCTCGAATTCACAGAGATCTGCTTGATTCTGCCTCTGCCTCCTGAGTGCTGGGATTAAACAACGTATGCTCGCCACCACCACCAGGCTCCTAACCAGCTTTGCTGCCCTCTCCTGACTCTCACAAGGCATCAGGAGGGGGTGGGGGTGGGGAACTTACTGCTAAGCATATCCACCTTGGATGCCAAGCCCTCTAAGGAGGGGATTGGCCAGCAGATAGCCAGCCATGGCAGGTAAAGGAGTCACCTCCAGCAGGGGACTGGACCCCTTTAGTAGAGGCCGCCATACTGTCTGTTAGCCTCTCTGCCCATTCTGCATCTAGCAAGTCCTCAATCAGGCTGCGTCTGAAACTCAGCTCCTCACTCTAGCCTCATGGTTCTGGCTATGCAGATAGCCCAGCAGGTGATAACCTTCCTCACATTGCCTCTGGTCACTTGTTCAGAGCGTGATCATCAAATAAACTAGACAGAATCTAGACCCTTGCCCCACAAGGCTATAGAGCCACAGAAGCCTTGACCTAAAGCGCAGGACACTCTCAGCCCTTCCTTATCCTCCAGCCAGCTTACAATCAGGGTTGGGGTGGGGGGAGGCAGAATCAAGTCTTCAGGTTCTTCTGGGGTGATGTATGGGGTGAAGAATGGGCTCAGCTTCAGGGCTGGTTCTCATCCTTTCTGGTGCCGACTTGATACTGTTGGGAGGGGGTGGGGAAGTAGCCTGGGCTTCACCTTTCCTGCCTATAAAGTGGGGATTATGGTTTCTGCCCTGCTCAACCCACAGACCTTCTGTCACAATCTGGGGGAAGCAGAGGAGTGTGTGTGTGGGGGGGAACTGGAGTAGGGAGGGGAGAGGATAAAGGGAACAAAAAGCTGAGTCAGCCTCCTCTTGTTTTAAAGCCTAAATTGAGCAACTAGCTATATCCTTAACCCGAAGCTACCCACTGTGGGTTCTCAGCTCAGGGCTCGTTCCTAAGGGCTGTCAGAGCTGGAATGTGGCTTTCAGGCACCAGGCAGATGCCAGGGAGGGCGTGGCAGACAGAGCAGGAGCCAGGCTTGAGAGCACGCACTGTCCACTTCCTTATTTCTCTTTTAATCCCGTCATTCACTGGCCCCAGATGCTGCTATTGCCTGTCCCAGCCACAGCTGGTTTTCCAACGTGCCAAGGGCCTTGCCTATGGCACAGCAGGGACTATGCAAGCCAAAGAAGAGGACCCCAACTCCCACCAGCTTCTCCCAGGAATCTCCTGCCACCCCACCCCACCCCACCCCACCGTGGCTGCCCATCCTCCTCCGGAGGAGTGTGACCCATCACACAATGGTTAGCTCAAGAACCATCAGTGGCTCCCAGTGCCTAAGGGACAACTCTGCTGTTAGGTTCAGACTTCTCAGAGGGTTCCTTTTTTCTCCCTTTCCCAGTCCTCACTGTATTGACTCCAGGACTCTTCCAACCTGTTGCTGAGACCCCTGGAACCCCACAGCCCCAGGATGTCCAACTCCCATTTCCAGGGCTTGCTTCTCCAGTTCGTGCCTTCCACCAGAGGCATTCCTGTCCCGAGTGCCAGTTGACTTAATGATGTCTTTCTGGAGCATCTGTAAGATCCCAGAGCTGTCTCTTAGGTGGCCCAAGCTTCACGGGACTCAAGTATATCTTAGCCAGCCTCTCTCTGAACCTAACCACACCCATGTTTAAAAGAGGGAACCAGCTCCATCTTTGCATACCTCATTTGTAAAAATCAAAGGAACATTAACTGGGGGATTGCCCTGGTGAGATGCAATCCCCTGCCAACTCTTGGGACTGGGATTTAGTTAGCTCAAAGGGAACTCAGCAAACAAACACCTCTTCCAAGAAGGGTTTTCAGAATCAGTGGGAGTGAGGGTTCCCAGTACCAGACAGATCCTCCTCAACTCTGTGAGTGATCAGATGACACTATGCCAGGTTCAGTCCCACTTCCTTAAGGCACCATGCACGGGTGAGTGGTCACCGACGATTCCTGCTCTGGCTGTCAGCTGCTCCTGCTATCCTAATTCAGAGACCGTTGGCCCCCATGGATGGTGGCAGCCTGGCAAAGGGGTCTCTTTCTTTTTCCTTTTCATTTAACTTTTTATTGATTCTTTGTGAACGTCACAGCATGCGTTTTAGTCCCACTAATCTCCCCATCCCCTTCGTATCCACCCTCCACCCTTGAAATCTCCACCACGAAAGAAACTAAATTAAAATAGGAAGCAAAGACAAGGCAAAAAGTACCCTCCCAACAAACAAAAGGCTCATCGTGGGAGCTGCAGTGTCACAGCGTGTCACACAGCATATTCTTTTTTGTCCACACATCTTTACTTGCAAATGCTCATCACAATGAGTCATTGGTTTGTTAGAGGCCTCTTGGTTCTGCTAAGCTATCTACACTGGATCCTCTCCAGAACTCCTCTCCGATATCCTGTAGTTGCCCTGTGTCATGTAGGTCCTGCAGATCCAAAGGTCTTTTTCTAATGTCTCCCTATGGCTATAGCTCAGTGACACACGGTCATGTTTACTTGAGGCTATTTCCTTTTCTAGAGAGGGAGAGGGTGGATTTCTTTCTGGACAAGTATAGGCAAGCTCTGTGCACCTAAAACTTGCCTCTCCAACAGAGACTTGTTGCTCCCATGACCGTCACAGAATGTACACTACAAATAGCACTTGGCCAAGTGACTGAGGGCCACGGATATGACCAGAAAGCCTTAGAGAGTCACAGACGGTGAGGAATTCCATCTCTCTATCCTGAACTATGCTCTTGCAAGTGGGCAAGCTAGGGACTAGAGACCAGTGAGTCATTCAAGGAAGTCATGAACTAGCCCTCCATTGCTAGCCAAGGCTATGGCTGGAGCCCCTCTACTCTGTGTATGTGCGCATGTGCATTTACACATGTGTGCACATGTGGCAGAGGGTATGTATAGAAAGCACAGGTTGATGTCAGGTGTTTGGTGGATGCGTTGTCAGATTCGGGGGAAGCAGGTGTCTCCACAGGCCCATGGTGAGGCATCCTTTCCCCCTGAGCCACAGGATGGTATAGTATAGAATAGAGTTTATAGAGTTTATTCAGGGTATGGGGAGGCAAGTAAGAGGGTAGGAGAGAGAGAGAGAGAGAAAGACAGAGACAGAGACAGAGAGACAGAGAGAGACAGAGAGACAGAGACAGAGAGAGAGAGACAGAGAGAGAGAGACAGAGAGAGACAGAGAGAGAGAGAGAGAGAGAGAGAGAGAGAGAGAGA